>JAARMF010000624.1:42939-56091 GCA_022844705.1 Toxascaris leonina | reverse complement strand
GAGGGGGGAGGGGAAGGGATGCAGTTTTGCGCAATGAATGCCTAATTCTTTCTGTGATTTCCTTTGAAAGGTTAGCTGCATATGTAATTTGGCCGTTTTTCGTTTTTTGCTTTCCCTTCCAAAAGTGCATTAGCTTCTTCAAATGGTCTTGCATAGACGATATGCGTGAGAGATTGTCGCTAGTGATTGACGTTATATCAAGGGTGATCTTTGTAAAGGTATGTTCTAGGTTGCTATTCGTTCTAAGGTAAAGTTTGTGTATGTGGAGGATGTATTAGGAAAGGTAAGTCTAGATGTAGTATTATCCATATGTTCGTATGCGAGTTATTTTTCGACCGAAATAAAGTTTCTAAAAGTTGATTGAGCCTTCTTCAGAGGCGAGTAGTTACTTTTGGTAATCATCTGTGATATTATATTCCCTACATTCGTTAGAAACCGCTCACGATGCTCTTCATGAAAGTATGATCCTTGCTCACTGTTTCGGTGCTTGAGTCATATTTATTTGCGAGTTAACCAATTGATTGGTTCGTCTGTTTCAGATGAATGGGAATTTAATCAAAGTGGAGAAAGAGTGTAGGAAATGGAAATCCAAATATGACGAAGCCGCTCAGTAAGTACTCTCACCTTTTTTTTAATATTGTCATCTAAGAAGCTTCTAATCTAACGGCTCTTAGTTGGTAGTGAGATAAGTATGTCTTGCCTTCTTTGAATGTTTTTAGTGCATTTTAGATTATGAAATTGTCGAAGACTCTTATGGCTTCCTCCTTGATTTTGATGCGTTTATATTATTTAGACAGAGCCAAAGTGCATAAACATTCTAGATTCAAGGGCGTTTTAGACAGTACGCTTCCGAATAGAAGGATGGCTAACGTTGAGCGGTTGTTGGTAGGCCATTTTTACGCTTCATTTGTGCGTTTGCTAACGAAATGTTTAAGTAAAGCATCGACTTGTTTCCAAAGTGTTGAGCACCGAAGTGTTACCTTGGAATTAATTTTTTCAAAGCCATAAAAGTGATTTATTTGAAGGGCATTGGCGGCAGCTACTGTACAGAAGAAAGAGAGTGAAGATGCATGCGCATTGAAGGAGCGGCAATTGCAACAACTGCAAGGTCTCTGTCGGACTTTAAAAGCCCAAATATCAAATCAATGATGCTAACGTTTTCATTATTGTTCGAAATATTTCGCTAAAGAAGTAAACGTTCGCTTGCAGCCATCATTTTCTTAAAACATTGTAAAGGGCGAGAGTGAGATGGGGCTAATATTGTTGTTTCTATTCGTAACCACTCGTTTTTCGCATTTTCAAGTTCAAACCTTTTGCCCACGAACGAACAACCCACACGACTTCAGATCGCGGAATGCGTCATAATTCCAGTCAGGTTTGTGTTGAGCGCTTTTTATGCGCTTTCACAAAGTTGCATTTTGCAAAGCGTATCATTGCGACGATCGCTCTGCGCTTATGTTCCTTAGTGTGTCTGACGGTCTGTTGGTTGGTCCGTCGCATAGTTCCAAACCGGAAACCACTACAGTTGTTCGGCGTAATGTACGTTATACCATGGCACCAGATATCAACATCAGAAATGATCTGTCAAATTTCGAAAAACTTGATAGATTTTATGACTGTTTGGGACTACATTTATAGCCCGATCGAGTTGTAAAAGACGAATCTTTCTTTGAAAATAATAGAGGTGTTTCGATAGGGGTGAAAAAAAAAACTTGATTCCCCAGTAGTTTGGTCAGAAGGTCGATCTAGCGAACGGAATCAAGAAAGCATCGATCGTTGACCCAAGAAATTTGCCTTTCTCAATAAGGTCGATATCTGAATGCTGTATCTCGTATATCCCGTATTCACGAGAAAACGGTTATTGGTCTGTTGAATTCAGCTACATATAGCTAGTCTTACGGCTTTATAAATGGAAACATTTGCCGGCGAATGTTTATTGGGCTTATTGAGGCTTACAAGATAAGTTTCTCTGCGTTACTTAATTTTGCTGGATCAAATTTTTTCTTAGTGGGCTCCGAACGGCCACTCTTTTCTGCGAGTGGTACAGGTGAGGAGAGCCGTCGTTGTATTTACTCGATTTTACCGGCGTACGCTTTCAATATATGGGCGAAAAATGCCGAATTCCTACAGCAGATGTGGTAATTTGCTTCTATAGCTCTGAACCTTTCAGCTTTCATAGCGCGTAAGCTAGATAGGAGGCTGGGGTGCGGATGGGAGACAAGAAAAGGATTACCTATTCAAGAGGACATGGTGCATGCTTTCGAGATTTAAACACTGCACTCCATATTTGTATATGTATTTGAATATCACTTACGTGCGAATATGTGTCTGTCGCATGGAATCATTTGATACGTTAACGTTCTGAGCGGCAGCTTATAAGATTCTTTGACTATGAGCCTTTCCTGCTGTAGAACTCTAAGCACGTTTAAGTCTGCGATTATGTCTCCTCAGTGAATGGATATATATTCATGAATTGAATCGTATAGAGAGATTGACGAGGATTTCTGCAATTTTTAGAGACACACAATTAGTCACTCTTTTATTCAATTAGCACATTTCTCCTTTCTAATCGCCTAGTATATTACTTATTCAATGCGTACACCACCAAAAATTGTGAGTAATTCTCTGACAGCAACATTGCTGCTGAATGGCGCATTTGTCGATTGGTTGTTATTTCCTCAAGCAAATTGCAGCGATCTTCTCTTTTCTTCTTCACAAAAACATTTCATAAATAAATATTCCTTCAGATTCAATAGAATGATATGCTGAATATCATAGAATGAACTGAAAGTGGCTCAGTGGCTATAATTCAACGAATACTGTAATCAAGCAACACCTAAAAAATCTCTGAGACTATTCAACCCACTTATTTGCATATTTATTCATTGTTCACACAGTTTGCACTCACTTACCAGTAGCCAACCATATGTGAGATTTCAAATAGCCGAATCTTCTACAAAATTTGTTCACAGCCCTTTTTAAATACCCTATGTTTGAGATGCCAATGCACTTTAGATATCATATACTAGTCGCTTTTTTGGGATGGAAGTTGAGGGGGAGAGGAAGGGGGAGTGGAGGGATGGGGCTTACCTGAACTTGTGTTGTAGCTAGTGCAATATAAGTGCAAAAACAAACACGCATACATGCCTTTTAATGACTTGTGTATGTGCGTATATTTATTTATCTGGTTGTTTCAATTCATTAGCCACAAAAAATATACCTGCCAAATTTCGTGAATTTAATTTAGCCCATCAAATTGCTATCTATCAACTTTCGAGGCTAACCTATAGAATTCGTAAAAAAAGTTGTTTGCCAATCATTTGCAACCGACTGACTCAGAAAAGCTGATCTTTTCTTCTAAAAGACTTAAATGAGCGATCGTCTCAGCTTCATTTACTATTAATTTTCCAATCTCCAATACCAATACTAATTAAGCCTAAATAGCGAGATTGCTAAAATGAATGCGGATGAGGGAACAGCGCTTTCGCTCAGCGAAAGTACTAATTTTTCAAATTGCAATCAAAAGGGACTTAAGAAATACTGCGAGATATTCGATGGAAGCGATAAAATTCTGCGAAAAATTATCAGTTTCGTCGATTTATTCATTGATGCTTTAACCCTATATCGGATTATTTTTGTATTCCTCACTGGTATTGTCGATTTGAGTCCAGATCATCGTAATTCATTCGGACTGACCGCCAACTATCATTCGGACGAACATTAATGGAATACGCACAAAATATTTTCCCATTCTCTATTTAGATCGTAACAAGCTTCTCGTCAAATCTTACCATGCTCTGAAGTGTTCTGTTGTCCGCTGCTCAAGGGCCATTGAAGGATCAAGCAGGAAGCAGCTAATATCGGAGAAGCAAAAATACTGCTCAATACGATGGGATGAAATTATACGAACACTCGACTTGAAAACAAAATTAGGAACAAAGCGACAGATCGAACGATCGACTATCCGATCTATTGAAAGTCGATGGATATTGAAGCTTTTATATAGATGAGAGATGCAGAAAATGAAGTATCAACGCGACTGCAGTTGTATCCCTAAAAGTGCCCTATTGTAACAGCTGATAAAAAGACAGAGAAGTCGAACTCTTATCTAGCAATCTGTCATCACTATCCTTATCGTTATCATCATAATTTCCTCACTCGTTCCCGAATTCCCTTGGGGTCATCGTAACGTCTTTTCCATTTCGGTCGGTCCAGGACATTTTCTGGATGGGATGCACGAGGTGTATTGCGCTGATCCTGAGCAGATATTGCATCTGATTCGACAGATAAATGCCTCCTTCAGTCGGCGCATCCCACCATCTGACACCGAAAGCCAGAACCGTCGTTAGCCGGAGACCGCTGCGGACGTTTGTTTCTCGTCCGGTGACAAGAAGAGAAGGCAGATGGATTTTACTTGGATTATTTAACGATTTATAATGAGCAGTAAATTTATAGTGAACGACAAAAAACTAGCGCGCTTAAATTTTGTTTCTTTTCGAAAGACTGAGTTAGAGCCATCAATACAGTTGATAAGCAAAATTAGAGGGAATTTCTCCTTCCTTCTCCACGTCGCCCATCTCACCGTTTTCTCACTTCCGATCTGGCGACCCAAATGAAAAAAAAAATGCAACGGTAATAAACAACTTCAGAAATATTCAAAAAGTATTAGCTGCGAGTCGAAACAGTCACTTACAATAGCTATTCAGCACTTTATAGCAGCCTTATGCGCAGTTCGGATTCCTCTCCAGCAATAACGCCTTTGGGCGAATGATGACACAAAATTATTGTTGCGAGAGGTATAGAGCCCATAATGATACAAAGACGATTCCTGCCTACTGTCTACATGCGTGGGGAAATTGGATGCGGAAAAGCGAAAGTGGGAGGGGGAAGAGGGGGGAGGGGGGAGGCGGAGGAGGGAGCAGGAGATGAGTCGTTGGGGATAGAGGAGATGTAAACTACTGCTAATATACCACCATTAGTGTGTACTTAGATGGCTAAGATGAAAAAAAAGCCATCAAAAAATAATTGCTCAGTAATACCTCAACGTCGTAGCAACTCTTTAAATTTCACAAGTTAAAGATCATCCCACATACTTTTTTTCTAAGTGGCGTATTCCAAACTCTCTTTCTTCAGGCGGAAGTAAGGGAGCATTAATTATTTAGAAATCGAAATAATTTCAATTTGTTGTTTGCCTCTTATTAGCATTGAAATGTTTCCACTCAATAGAGCGTCAGCGTTTGGGTGGTCGTCCAACAGCTATAGCCTCGAAACGACTATTCATTTTTGCAATTTCATTGCAATTTGTGCAATAATTTCTGAAATTATTTCCATGTGAAGTGAAACAGTAAATAGAATCAAAGGAGAATTGCACTTGTTTAGTCGTTGCACAATTGCACGAACGTTTTTTTTTCAAACTTTAATTATTATACCATCAATATTTTAATGCTTGTTATTTGTAAAGCTAAATAATTTGCGCAATAAAAATTGTTCTGAATCAATTGCCCAGGAAATGCTGCTGCAATAGTGAATTCGATCCTATATTAGCATACAGCATCTCTTCTAAATTCGTCTCTTTGTTTTCGAATGATACTCATTGGAGGAATATCCTTTGTATTTTTCTGTTGCGATGTCCCCCTCTCGACGTGAAGCAAGCGTTTATTTGTGGATGAGTTTTCACCCTCAAATGACTCATATCGAAAGTAGTTTGCAAATTCTAGCGTATTCTCGATTTCGCTCAAAAATTTCATTGAACATTTTTGGTAGGGAAGAGTGAGAATGAGTGGAGAGGAGGGAGGAGGATGGGGATAGGGGAAGTGATGATGATGTATAATTCAGGTTAATTTTCTCATTCCCTCTAAAATACTGATTATCAGTTTTGCTACTTTTCAATGAATTCACTTCTTGTTTTATGGTATGAGATTTCAACTTTAAACAATAACAATTCTTGCGTAGAAATTAATTTCACCACTAATATAAGGTCTAATATTCACGTTTCGATATTAATTTTGATTAATTGAGACACTTATGTCACCAAATATTTTAATGATATCTTCTGTACATTTATATTTCCTCGAGATATAATAATTGATGTGTTACGATATTCGAATAAATTTTCCTGAAATTGCCAATAATTATTCCGAAAAAATTAATAATAATATTAAATCGGTTTTTTTATTTCGCCATATCGCCGATAATCTAATAACAATAATAAATCATTTATGTGTTATAATTATAGGTGTTATAGAGTGTATAAATATTCGTTATAACAATAGGATGTGCTATAATATTTCGGCAATTTGACGCCAAGAAAAGAAGAATAATGTTTTTTTTTTGCCTAATAAAATGTGTAATATCAATTATCGTATTGAAAACGATTAATGAAAAGTTTATAGTGGAAAAACGCAAATTTTCTTGTTTTGATGAAGGAGATCATCAATCGTATTACGAATGCATAAAACATTTCTCTCTCTCTTTTTTTTTTCATTTCTAATTTTCCATTTGATTCTCCTTTGATAGTATCCATATGCCAATCACTGCCCATCATTTGACCACAATCCATTGCTTATCAATTCATCATAAACATTCGCTCATCACTTCATCACCAGTCATCGTTTGATCACAGACCATTGCTTATCACTAAGCCAGACCATTGCTTATCACTAAGCCAGATCATTGCTTATCATCATCATCCTATCACCAATCATTGCTTATCATTTGATAGCAGTTGGTTGCTTATCAGTCATTGCTTAGCAAATCACAAACTTTTTCTTGTCATTCAATCACAGACCATTGCTTAGCATTCAATCATAATCGATTGTTTATCAATTGATATAAACGTTCGCTTATCACTTCATCAGCAGTCATTGCTTATCACCTGACCACGAGCCATTGCTTACGATTTCCACGAAATAATGCACTTGAGATTCGTGCTTAAATATGATTCGAGCCGAAGGATCGTTGATGCGATTGTTTTCAATGAAAATCTGTTGAGAGGGTGTGCGCTTTAATAATGCAATTACAACGGGGCATTGCTGTTAGATATGTCTCTCGTGAAATTGCAATACGTTATTGTTTGTTGATTGTTCGCCAATATCGTGTTGAATAATAAAGCGACAATGAATTGCTCACTGAATATACCGCTAGAAATTAGCCCTTCATATTTATTTATTTATTTATTTATTTATTTATTTATTTATTTATTTATTTATTTATTTATTCGTTTGTTTGTTTGTTTATACATTTATTTATATATTCATTTATTCATCTACTTATTTATTCGTCTACCTATCAATTCATTTATTTATTTAATTAATTTATTTTTATTCATGTATTCACTTAGCGTTTATTTATTTGGAACATAGTATAATTATTAACAGCGATAAATGTGACTAAATCGTTTCACTTTATTAACATCAGTGAATGCGTTTTTTTAAATGCACCTTTTTCAGTGGATTACTAACCAATCGTTCAATAAAAACGCTTTGAAATAAACCTCAGTGTCAGTAAGAAGTAGTGAGGTAGCAAAAGATTTTTCAGGAAGCGGAAATGTGCATTGGTATGACGTAAAAGTAAGCCGGAACAAAAGCGAGCAGTTTGACCTTTCAAAGCAAGGCTTTGTAACATCGTTTAATAGATGAAGTGTTTGTAACATCATCTAACATATGTCTATAACATCGAAGTTCGTAGCATGTGTTTATAACAAAAGAGCGAAATTACAAACGACGAGGATAACTGTTGTATCGTTGTATCATATGACCATCGAACACTGAACACCATCGCTACCTATGCACTTGAGATATTTTCCTTATGTAGTGGCTTATAAACGAAACATCGTACAACATAGTTCGCTAAGGACTCTCGGCAACAACTACATTGGCTTGAAGTTCGACGTCATTGATGCATTCTAATTTGCTGTTGTCTCGCAATTACGAAGAGAACGCGAACACACAACGAGCAAAAGTTCGCGACGTCTCAAAATTGAGCTTCACTAGTGATTCAACAGATTTAGCTGGACAGCGGATGAAGATGGCTCCAGTTTGTGGATCACTGAATAGAACGACGTACTCATGAAATTTTTTATTCATCTGATTCTATCAGATGTATTCAACTAGTTCTTCTGCACACATCCGCTATGTTTGTAGACTGAACGGCGTGACGTTTTGATGGCACTCGACACGAATCACACATTCGCTCGGTGATGCGTCGTTGTGGGAATGAGAATAGATCGAAAGTGAATCCCACCTCCTCGAAAGGCAGAATGTCAGCTGAAATGCGACTTGTTCGTTAGGCGAAATGGTGTGGTGCAGAGGGTGGCGAGTTCTTTGGCACGCCTGGCTCGCCCAGAACTTGCAGCGACTGCGGTGTGGCAGCAGCCGCTCGGTCAAGCAGCCCATCGATTCAGCTTTCTTCCGAAGGCTTTCTCGTAGTGCTACCGCCGCCACTGCTACTGCCCACTTTCATTCCGCTCCGCACCGACGTGTGTGTGTGCAAGAGCTTATGTACGTGTGTGGTGCCACTGCCGTATCGGCGATCATTTCCTCACATATTCAAACAAGAACTCCTGTCCGATCTTCATTATCTCATCTACCAAGTCCGCTACTTTCTGTCCGAACTTTTTCCTTTCGCTCACCGGTATCGCTGTTTACACGACTGTCTTGTATCCGCTGTATGTTCACTCCTCGAAGTTGCACGTCGCACCTGAAGAATTCAACTGTCAACTGTCCCTTTTCAACGCATCACTTTTTCTCACAATTCTATGCCCCACGTATGGAATCTACCCATCTTTTTAAGACGTTCGCCTGTTTGTGCTATATCTAATTTTCGTTTTGATATGTTTGCGATTTTTGTGCTACTTTCATATTTCGTTCGACACCTTGCTCTTCAACGTCGAGCCAATCGTTCACTTATGCGTTATTCCTCTCGAAATTGTGTACTCTCTTCAAAATCACTACAAACCCGTTGCCTCTCGCCTCGCAGTGGCATTGGCTTTCGCTCAGCTTCCTCGCACGCTCTCGACACCCGATGTTTTTCGCCCTGAGGGCTTGCTCCTTACAGCGGTCTCGATCCTTCCCTCGCTTGCCTCTTTTCCTCCCAGGAGCCCAAGAAGCAGCAGCCGGCCAGCTAGTAACTGAGCGCATTATATTGATTTCGAGCCTCCTATTGATTCACACACGGGCACGCACGGTTCTGGTTCCAAACACTCGGTCGCATCACTGCCCTTCCCCATGGACTTGCCCCCCTCCCCTCCTCCCCTCCCTTATAACTCTTTTATTGCCCTCCACGCGGCTTCATCCACCGCCACTCTCGGTAGCCCCCCTTTTCATTAATGGCAAATTAGGCGCACTAATCTACATTCAACCGCTACCATTGCTTGCTTTAATTCACAGGATTTGCTTTTTTAATATCCGTCCATTATTTTTCTCTGCTTCATATTTGCGCCATATTTTCTTGGCTGGTAAATCATATCGTTTATAGAAAACCTCATTTAATTTTTTTTTCTCGTCGATTTTCTTCAGTATAAAATTTTCGTTATATTTCTTCGAAGAGCATTTAGAGTCGTAGCGTCGCTTCGTTTAATCGCTGCAATTCACCAATAAAATTAACCATTCACAATAATCCTTAGTCTATTTTACCGTTTCGTTTTTACTCTCACCAAATCTCCGTTTGAAGGGAAACTTTAATGGTAATGCTTCCCAGCTATGATAATATAAACAATTAAAATAGTGTTTATTTTTGCGGTTGAAATTTGCTACTTAAAATTATTGATGCAACGATATATTATAGCGTAATTGAAATGGATATAACCTTTTTGCAGACTCTTAAAAACGCGAAAAAGCTCGTTTCTTTTGTTCATTAAATCATCAATAAAATGCACCACTCTTTTTTCATTTTTTTTTCTTTTTTCGAAGCATCACGTAGCATTAGAAATGACAATAGATTACGGAGGGAAGGGGCGGGGGTTTAATTGAAGTATAAATTCAGGTGGACCCTCTCCCGTCTCCCCTCTCTTTCCCCTCCCTCCACCTTCTATTGAGGCTAACTCATTCGTAAAGTCGTTGTAATATTGTTTGTTACACAAATCTAGCAAAGCTGCTTGCCACTTGTCGTATTTCCTATCCGTTTTCTTTTTTCGTTCTTTTCTTTTCATTTTTTTCTTGCATTCACTTAATTCTGAATGTTATATAGGCGCGGGAATGACTGTGAATTGTGAAATACGTTTTAAACGATGAGAGATTCTAACGCAATGAAATGTCGTTGAGGTTTCGAAATGATTGAAATGCGCAGATAGATAGATGTACGACGTCGGATACGATAGTCCTCTTCAGTCATGAAATCAATTTTAATTTGCCTTATCGCTCCGGAGCTTTTTTTCGCTTGCTTACTTGCTTGCCTGAAGAGATGAGAGGGAAAAGGTTGAGAAAGACCGAAATGATATGGTATACTCAAAAAATATTTGACGTTTGAATGTAGCGTGCGTGCAAAATTTGTCAAAATGAAGCACAGTGTTGATTTCAACAGCGCAGCTATTGCTTACATGTTAGGGTCGGTAAGCTATTTGGTGTTGTAGGTGTACATCACTGATGTTACAGGAACGCTTCGGTCTATTATATATGTGTCTTGTGCAATTGAGGAGACACTTGTCACCACTGCTGAGCCCAATGAAGCGTTATTGAGAGTCTCTTGCCTCACCTGAGTTAACGCAGCGTCTCATCCATTCCAATGTAGCGATTAATGCTTAGTTCACTTAACTCCGCCGAACATTGGCATAGAGATGTGAAGAGGGGTTTTTCGCTGCTAATGAAGGCGTGAAAGGATTTGCTCGAAACATAAAAAAGTGGCCGGTTTCTTTTTTGATGAAATTTTGAAAGAGATACCATAAAAGCTCAAGCTATAGACAGTTGGAAAAATATGCACCGACTTATTTGTTGAAGGAAATCTCAAAAATTATCCCATCTAAAGCAGATGAGAGTTTTTCGATATTGTCCTTGTCTACAAGGTTGTCCAGTCGACTTACCATCAGAAATCCTTCAAATCTTTTTATTAACAATATTATCTGAATAATTTTTGCGGTAACCGTTCTTGATTCTTCTTGCAATGTTTAAAAATAAAGTCCGCTCATGCAACAATACACTTTATGCGCGTACTTATAGCTACTGGAGAGCCACACCATTTGGTGAGGGGAGTTCAACGATGAGCTGAAGATGGATTGAAGCTTTTTCTCTTTTTGAAATTTCTAACAAGTTGCACGCATTTTATAAAACATTTTTCGCTTATATAGTTCATTTCATTGCTTATAACCCCCTTTCCTTTTATTATAACCAATAACCAAGAGGTTCTCGAACTCGATTATTTTTTTGGAAAGCTACAAGTGGTTTATAGCTGAAAAAATGCGATATTTCTTAAGCCTATAATATTGATTCTGATTAAAGATCGACTATATGAAGTTGGTAGGCACAGCAAACTGTCTATATATTTTGCCTTCTTGGCTCTAGATACTTTTTGTCGATTCTGCAGACGTCTAGATGCTTCTAATGCAAATATATCTTCCAATGCAAAATTCTTCAAAAGCAAATTTTTTATGCATAATTTTTATGCATCAAACTATTTGAATATATCTTTATTTCTTATTGAATATAGACACCGTTATGACTTTATATTTATGAAAAATTTTTGCACATTTCGCGAAGAAATTTTCTCTTCCTCCCGTAAAACGATGAGTAGATTTTTCAACAAATTATCGCACTTTTTTTTCTTTGTTGTCCGAAGATTTTTTGCTCTTATATAATTTTCTTGCATTAAGAAAGTCTCTGAATGTTGAATTCAGTTAAACGACTCATTTTGGTTTCTTTTTTTATTGTGGGAATTTTTTTAACATCTCTTCAAATATCATACTACAGCTTTTTCTTCTTCTTCCTCTTCTTTTTAACTCTCGTAGAAACACTAAATATCTCAACTGCAATCAACCTGACCCTATAAATATCGAAATTTCAACATATTTTAACGGTAATTTAACGAAGAAGCATTCTATTGTATCGAGAAACTGTTGATCGACGAGTCTGTATAATCGAGATAATGCTATATTAGAGTATTGTTGCAGTAACAATGCTATCACTAAACGACTGTAGTTTTAAATTTTCGTGCAATTCTTGTGTCGTTTTCGCCTCAATTATCCCCCAAAAAACCTTTTGTATATTTAGCTCTTTTTATCTCTCTGTCTCACAAAATCATTGCTCATTTACATCGATATTTGTTTTAAATTCTTAGCTTGTTTTGTTAGCTCCGACCGCTTCTCCATTGTCTACTTATAAAATGGAGATATCTTTTTTCTACGTATGATTTTACACTTTGACTCCAGTCTTTTTCTGCATGTGATTAACCTTTGACCCCAATTTTTGTCTTTCTATTTATTTATGTGGCGAGTTTAGCTCAATATCCACCCCGTGTGAGTTTAACAAATTTTAATTTTCTTCTGAATTCAATTCATTTCCTAGCAGAATCTTATTCTATTGTACAATTTAATTCCTGGCCGAATTTCGTTCGATTATTCGAGATCTAAATCGCATATGTTAGTGTCAATTTTCTCATCGAATAAAAATTGTTTTATGAACAATTCTCGAGAATTTGTCATCCTAATCATTATAAAATGTTTTTTTTCTGTTCGTCGTAAGCTTTCAAGTTCGATTAAAATTGAGACTTAAAAAACTTAAAAGCAGTGTTTATCCTATTCAAGTTCAACAACTCTGGGCGCATTATATATGGCAAAATTTTTGCGAATCGATGTTTATTTAGAGCTTCAAGAGAAAATAAGCATTATCTATTGCTTGAAATATTGCACTCTTCTTGTATGTTTCAAGCATGTGGAAGATGAAGCTAAATAATCGTCAAGAAATATGTTTTCAAGATTTCTATGGATATATTCGAGTGATTTTAACGTTTCAGAAATGTACTGAGAACGATTATTATCGCCCCTCCACAAAAATGCTGAAGAGAATGATCGAAATTTTTTGGCTTTGAGGAGATCACTTTTTGACGAATTTGAGTCATAAGAGCTTTCGTTTAAAAGGCAGAATTCTCATACACTGATGCAATATTCTTTCGAACAGGCTAAAAATTCGTGGTGTTCCTGTTCTCGCTGACCTCTCTTCCTCCTTC
>JAARMF010000624.1:28334-42816 GCA_022844705.1 Toxascaris leonina | reverse complement strand
CCCCCCCCCCCCCCCCCCCCCCCCTCAGCCTCCTATCCACCATTCCCAAAGGAGAAAAAAAGCTAGTAAGTTCACAGACCAAAATCACATTCAATGGCTTTTCCTTAGAGCAAAGTCCGAATCGAGTAAAGCTAGAAAGCAGTTTAGACGCCTGCTGTTTCCTCGTACACAGGGGCGTCGAAATTGACCTGTTTTTCTTCTCGAAAAAGGCAACTTAGAGTATCAATCGTCATCTTTTGAAATCGATTCCTTAACTACCTGAGGTTCAAGACTTCGAAGATTAACATCCAAAAATGAACCCGAACTATAGCGATTATCGTTTTACGCTATTCTTACTCATTATCTTCTTAAATACCACACAGATATATAAAATATGGAGTTTTACAACGAGAAATAAATATTCGGGAAAGCATTTAAATCTCGAAGGTTTTTTATTTGATATTTTATTGCATATTGCATATTATAATACATAAAATGAATATAGGAAACGTTTATTAATGAGTGACTAACGTTAAAAATAATTGCAAAGTATGTGCATATAAATCCAGCGAGATGAATATTTTACGTTGTAGCCTGATGTCGTTCTCCAATAGTCGAATACATCGCGCATTGATTGGATCTCAACATCGCACACATCCACTGGCAAATGCTCTCACCGTTGCGATCCTTGATTAGCTCGCCTCTCACTCTTTGCTTTTCACTCATACACAGCGATTTAATCTCACTCTTCTGCTGCTTCCGCTTCTTCTGTTTTACTTGACTTTAATATTCGAAACTTGTTGAACCACTTATGCAAAGTTATCGCTCATAATTCACTAATTCTAATATTCAAAATGTATCGTTAAGTGCTATATTAAACCTAATCTACGTATAAAAGCAATCGAAATTTTCAACAGCTCAGAAATTTTGCAATTACAATATTTGTAAACATTACAGAAGTCACCTTATCAAATAATTAATATCGATGGTTTTACTTTATTTTCATTAAAAAGTCGACTAAAAAGGTGATATATTTAAAAAAATGTTCCGCATATTTCAATTAAACATATTTCACCTTAGCAGATCAAACAAAATTTAGGTAGCGAATATTTGATGAGTGTTTCTTGGATCCTACCTTCAAAAAAAATCAATCCATTTCCGCTTGATTTTGCTGTTTTATGAATGTTCAAATTTTTCTTCGCCTAATCGAGAGGTCGAATATTTCCACTCATTAGCTAATTATAGATCGGTGTGCAGATGTTCTACTAAAGTGCGCTGTAAGCTTCATCTCTGTTTCAGCTGGTCAAATATACTTTTTAAAGACACCTTCGTCAAGATTTCCTGTAATCGAAGGTCGTTGGGTCGGTCGCTTCTTGGAAGTGGCAAATGGTTCTCACCGCTATTTAGTGCACGGACCAAATGTAATAGCATTAATATGACCCTGGACCCTCATATGAGTTAATTGTAAAATCTATCTCATGATCGCCCACCCGTAGGCTGCAGTACTGTCGGATACGGAATAATAGAGGGAATCGAATGCTACAAATACTCAGATCGCCCGAAGTTTTTGAGCATAGAGATGCCTTTCAAAAAATTCAGTTTCAGTTCAGTGGGTAGGATCGGTGTACCTAGATCTGCGGGAGTGTTTGAGGACAGACTTGAATATGCACATTGCTTTCACTGCAAGCTTTTAACTTTAAAAATTATGTGGAAGTAGCATGTTAGGGGATCCCAGATCGTCAGCGGCATTTTCCACCCATCCGACTTTCCTCCCCCCCCCCCCCCCCCCCCCCCCCCCCCCCCCCCCCCCCCCCCCCCCNCCCCCCCCCCCCCCCCCTTCCCCACCCTCCCCACCGCCCCACCTGCCTTTCTTGGCCGCCAGTAATTTACTAATTGGCATTTTTCGTTGCCGAATAAGAACATCTCAGTTGCTGTTGTCGGATAGGCAAACATAGATTATATTCGTCATCTGTGCTTGCAGCATCATTAATTCAGTTGTACGGACTAAAGAATGAATTGTTGTTCGTTAGTTGATCAGATCTTCCTCTCTTTCTCTCTGTCTACGTTTTGCTTTATCGTGATATTCGTTGATAAAGCATATCGGTATAAATGATTTTCTTTTCCTCTTTTCTATTGAGTTTAAAATACGCTCGTAAATAACCATTTCTGTTTTGCTGAAACTCCATTTCAACTCGCTATTATTCTAATTTCAAGAGTGAGCTAATATATAAGCTGATCAATGGTTTTGCAAAAAAATCACCTTTTTTCGCTTAGTACACAGTGTTTTTTCCTCTCTCTCTATTACTTCCTAGTTCCGCTTGGATAACGGAGTTAAAAATGTCAAATGCACATTTTTAAAGAATTGTTTGGAAGTAATGAATTCATTTGCGTGTTTCGCATTTGCCCTTCCCTCTCTTTATAGACCTCAGTCGCGATGGAATCTGTTTGAAGGCTTTAGGTGTTTGCTGTGTAGTTGTCCATTTTGAAACTAGAAAAAGATTAAAATTATAATCTATGTTATGTACATTCATTGATCTTTGTTGCACAGCCATGTCTTACCTTAGAAAACGATGATCAGCGTGTTGTCTTCGCTCCAGTAGACAGCTCCGCAATGACATTTCGCACCAGTCTTCATGCCATTTTAGCCTAAGGATGGCACGTCGTCCGCTGGCTAAGCATACCATGACATGTGCCTTCCGTCATCCGGATAACCTCGCCCAAGGGATCCAACGAAAGGCGCTTTTGTGAGTCTTAGTCTCAGTCTGACAACTCTGGCGAGAGATGGGCAACACCGCCCAGTTAGACTTCTCAAGCCGTCGGGCCACGACAAAGCTCCCTCTCACTTAGCGCGGGATTTCGTAAGCATCAGTGTTATATACTTTCGTTGCATAATCATCGATGTCATCTAACGTTGTTGTGTAACTGTCTGTGTTATATGCCTTCACCGCATAACCATCTTCGACATATACGTTCATTGCATAACCATCTGTGTTATATACGTTCATTGCATAAGCTACGTTGATGTCGCGTTGCAACGACTGCAGTTGTATGCTGACGTCAGTTACACCTCCGATTAGCGATCTGCCTTCTAGACTGAGTGAAGAGTTGTTAATCAAAATAAGCGGCTAATTAAGATTCGCTACACTTTGCTGCGTTTATCGTTCGTTGTATTGATGTGTATATATTCACATCGACGTTCGATACCACTATTCATTTATATCTGTGCAATTTCAGTAAATTCCACAAATTTACTTTCCTTATTTCATCAATCTTCTTCGGAAAAAAACGACAACACTTACAATATGATGTGGTTGAATTACGGTAACACTCACCAACTGCTCAGAATGCAGAAAGAGGGGGAGGGGGATGGGAAGATTGAGGAAGAGAAAGAGGACGGGGAGCGGAGAGAAGACGGGAGGTGGTGGGGTAGAGGTAGTCTGGTCCCTTAGCTTTCATCCTCAGTGGCATTCATTCGAGTTACAGTGTTTTTATCACCTCATCAAACCAATTTGTCCAATAAATAACGCCCATCATAATATTTGACCCCTTTAACTATTCCATACTCATTATATAAGGACGTCAACACTTGCTATATGATACACATGGGGTCACCGCCAATAACATTGAACGTCGGGAATTTGCAAATGCGCCTGAGGGCATTTCCCAGAACCATTTAATTCCTTAGTTGTCAAGTTTTTCGATAGTTTAATTTTTTTCACGTATTCACTAGCTTATATATTCATATTTCTTTAACGTTCGTGGAATTGTTATGGTAATACATGTATAGGATTCCAGGATTCCATAAAAATATTTGCAGTTCAAAGCAGAAACTTTTTTTTAGATGCAGTCTTCTTCGTATATCCTTTTTTCAGGTTGTATTTCTTTTGATATGATTTTGTGATCGCATTATATGCCAAATTTCTGTACATATATTTTCAATGCTTTTCATATTTATCGATCAAAAATTTTTTTGCCCCATTATTGTTCATTTCTTGTTTTATTGTTAGCGCTACTAGAAGCTATTACTTTTAATCTCTGAGTATTTATTATTTGTTCCCAGAAATAGAAAATATTTTCATTGAATATATAAACAAGTCATATTATTTATTTATGACATAAGTTTGTGTTCTCTATTATTTCTATGAGGCGCTTTTTTTCGGTTTCTTCCACTGGCGACTAGTTTCTTTTCACAGATATAGAATCTTCGAAAGTTTTGTTTTCCTTGGCTTCCGTCGACTCACCTTCTGTCTCCCCACTCCTTACGCCCACCCCTCAAGCCGTCTACCTCTCTCAACCCCTGGCCACCATTCCTCCTAATCCTCAAGCACATCCACAATTGGCTGCTCGAGACCTCAATGTTATTTATTTTTTAGCTCAGCGTTAGAACATTCTGTTCCAACTATGCATCTCATGAAATTTTTGAGTCATCGAGCTTACGATCCGTATCATGCGGATTGGAAGGGTAAAGATGACGGCACAGCAGGATCGATGTTCTTTTAAGAAAAAATACCTGAATTTTTTGGGAGACCAGTTTTGGAAACTTCAGAGTGTCTTCACAGGTGTAGTTTCCCATGAAAATGTGGTAAATGCCCCATTCAACGTCAAACAACTTTCCACTATTTTTCCACCCATCTACACGTCCTCTCCCGTCGAAGAAAGGCAACAATGTATTGGATACAATTTGGTTTCGATTATGGAGGGTGTTACCTCCCGTTATTGCGTTCTTGAATGCATAAAAGCGACTGCTGCAAATCGCCGCCTTTTATGTCTGTGTGCCTGTGCCATATGTCTGGCAACGAAATATCGAATTCAAGGGTTTATAAGCGAAAAATTTGTGGATGAGTGACGTACTCAAAGATCTTGCAACTGACATCAATTGGGAAGGAAGGGAGAGAGCAAGCGATGAGAAAGAGAGACAGAGACATCGAGAACTGACAAATCTTTGTCGATGCAATCAATGCAACGATGACTCAAACGATTTAGCTTAACTTTGAACGAGTATTCGCTCGGCGGGTTGCTTAAACACCAGTCGAAGCAAAAAAAAGACGACAACAAAAAAAAAAACGACCAATTATCATCATAACTCAGGTAAGAGAGCTAATATTAGCTATGAGTTTTCTTCGTAGGCATTAAGTCGATTGATCATTTCGCTGTCTCTAGAGTCATTTTAGATGTAGCTGCTGTCTTATCGACGATTTTTTCTTTAGTTGTATATGCAGTTTGCAATGGTTAATGAGTACAACTCATTGTCAAGATACGCTCAATGCACAAAGAAAAAACCTTTATTGAGCAAAAGTGAACTTATATGATTGTATTTCTTTCGTGAATAATGAACAATCTAAATAAACTGCAAACAGAAGTGTTGTTTTTTGTGTGTGTATTCGTGTGCAATAAAATCAGTGGATGTTTATTACAGCTGTGGGTGTGTGTTGAAGTAGGCAGCTAAACGTTTCAGAAGAAAGAGGGTAAGCGTTAAGCAACTAACGGCTTAAGTTGGCACACAAAAAACAAGTGATCGAACTGCATAGCGGAATCTGTGCTGAACTCAGAGAGGTATTTCATTGCACGCTTGTGTAAACGGTTGCGTGCATCGTGCTATATTTCTAACAAGTTGAACACAGCCTCTTCTCCTATCATCAATAGACATCGCCAGCACTCCCACACTCGAACGACGATTCACCAACTAACACACATTTCACCAACTACTGACACTTTACTTCATGCTGATCAAACAATAAGAACGCACTAACATCAGTTCTTTGCTGTGGGATATAAAAATGAACGAAATTTTTTTTCGATTATATCCGAATAATTTCATTGAATTTTATTCGAGCATTCCTCTCTCTAGCTGAAAATATCGATATTTTACGACTTTAAAAAATAGAGCTAGCGTGAAATAATGCTGTAAAAATGAATGCAGCTAATATTTATCCGAATATTTTATTTCTTTTGTTGATGAAACAGTTCCAAAAAAATTAGCCTGCAACATATTTCTGATGAAATTTTAAATCTGCTCAAAGTTCTTGAATGAATATTCAGGTGATTGACACGCTTACCTGTAGAGTACATAAAGCGCAAGCATATTCACCTCTTCAGAGAAAGAGATACATTGCGGGGGGGGGGGGGGGGCGAAGGAGGAGTTCAAGCCACACCATTAAATTACTGAGCGCACATTTTTGCTCCAAAAAAGAAAAAACTATCAGATGTAAGGGATTAAAAGCTTCGCTCCAATAAATCATTGAAATCATTCGATAGTATTCTTATATAGTGTTGTTGAAAGATTGAGAGCGTATTAATCATCACTTTTTTTCTGCTTCACCTCCTGCCATTGAAATCATTCGATACTATACCATCGACAACTGAAAGCTAATTTTTAGTTGATTTATAAAACCTCACGATTTTTTTTCTCGATTTCTGTTTTATTTGTTTCCAATATTCTCTCAGATTCACTACGTCCGATGGTGTTCAATAAATATTTCCTATAGGACACTGCACGCTCCATTTTCTATTATTAAAATCTACTTAATCTACTTATAAGCATTAGTAGTTATTGTTTATGTTGATTTATTTAAGCTTGTTTAGGAGCTTCAAACTCCACAGCTGTCTTATTTAATGCATTTTCAAGCGCTATATATTTTCAGTGATTGAATGCGTTTTTTTCTCTTACTCAACCGTTGATGTAGTTTTTATGCTTTTGTTTTTATACAACGTTATTGTGTTTTGTTGATTAGCGATATTTTATCGACTCTTTACAAAATGCTTCAACGTGCCCCGACAGATAGGGCTCATTGTTGTTAGCCATTCATTTTCGTTAATATTGTGAAAAATTAATCCTCACCCCATCTCCACCTTCACCACCCTCGACCCTCACCACCCCGCATCTTCACCACTTCACATCTTCACCACCCTCCACCTTCAACCCTTCCCCTTTCGCTTCTTTGAAAACTTCCCCTAATCCGTCAAAATTTATTCGAAATCTTCCTCAGTTTCAAACCAGATTATTAGCTTATATAATCATTAAGAGTTTCTATGGAGTGCATTCACTGTATATCAAGTGCTCAATAATTCATAAAGCGATAAGAAAAGTGCAAATCACCAATGATTTATTGATCGAGTTTAATTTTGGTCCTCTAAAAAATAGTTTTTTATTTATGTCAGTATTCGTTTATTTTATTTATTTCATTATTTTTCAGCAAACCGTTTTTCATCAATTAATGACGACCCTCTTCCCCATCCTCGCTCCCCTTACACTCATTCGAATCTTTTTTCATCAGTTATACTTTTTACGCTGTATAAAATAATATTAGCGACTATAAACTATAAAAGAATTGAATTTGAAATTTCTGTTCGTATTGAGAGTTTGCATTGTTTTTATTTTTATTTGTTCTTTATTTCGTTAAATTTTTTTATTACTTGTTGCTCGAGTGAGCAATACGTTGAGAAAAGTGTCAGCTTTGTTCGCATTCAAACATTTGAATCGAAATACCTCCTCAACTTCGGTTTTCATCGTTAACCATATATTATGGTGTCGACTCATCGCTCAAAACAAACATACCAAACAAATCATAGCGTTTAAAAAAGAAAAATGCTCCTTCTATAGGCAACATTTTTCCGCAACTCTTACCGCCTATGTAGATCACCTTGCAGTAGCTCGACGTCAAGTCTCACGTCTTTGCAATACCTCGACATTAGGTCGCACTTAGTTTCTCAAGCAAAAGATAATGGCAGTAACGATGTGAAAAGCATCACTTCACGACGACGCTCAACTAAAGAGATGCTGAAAGAAAATGATCGATAAATGCCGCATAGTTGGACAGTTGGCTTACAACAAATAGACGAATAGCTCAGAAATTTTAATTCTCTTCCATGAGCTGATTGTCGTTCACTTTCTCTGTTGTCGAGCAAGCTAGTTGTTCAGCTTTACAAGCATTGCCGAGTGTTAATATAAGCCTTATGAGCATATATTAACGAAAGCTTTCTAGATGCCTTTTTAGTAAATAGTGTAAAAGAAAGCCCTTTCGATTGTGGCCGACGTGGAGAAGAGCGAAAAATTGCACCGACTAATGTTGATTCCCTTTTCGTTATATTATATGCATGTAAATCTTCTCTTCTCTTTCACAGCAAATTTGTTGGCGTCTATGACTTAAGAGGCATTTAAAAGATTCAAATTGACAGTCGCTTGGAAGATGAGTTCATCTGCTGCGTCTTTTATTCATTTATATCATCAATATGCTTAGGACTGTTAGAAGGATCGAGAGGAATGTTGCGTTTGTTCATGAAGATACGGAATGAAACTGATGGAAACTAGCCTCCTATTTCGAAAAGTTAAACGACATTTTATAGATGGTAGGATTTGATTAAGCGAAATAAAACGCTTGCCAAATTCTCATATTCTTTATTTTCTTGGCCGGTAAACGCTAGTTTCTAAAGAAGAAATCGCCAATTCAATTGAAATTTATCTTCCCAGTCATACATTAGATTCAAAGGCCTCAGTTGGGCCTCAAGGTAATACGTCATGTCTCCTTTTGTCTTCCTCCTTATATTGGGCAATAATTTATGTTGGAAGCTATCAGTGTCTGCGAAAAACTGATCCTAGGTTGTATTCAAGTAAGGCAGCAAACAATGGCGCTGCAACAAAAGCGCCGAATTTAGAGATAGCGAAAGCGCGAAGAATTTCGGAGCGATAGACTAGAAAATTTCGATGTTCTTAGAGGATAACCGATTTATAAAACGATCACTGTTATTGTCGAATGGTATAAAAATTCATTTCCGACACCAAATGTTGTCAAATTCCTGGTTTTTGCGTTCTGCCACCAACTTCTGTACGCTCGATTTTGAGCCTTCACTGTTAGATACTTTGACTGCTGACTCTTAGCGGTCGAATATTGCAAAGCGGTCGGAAAATTTGTTTCTCTTATCAGGTAAAGTACTTAAATTATCACTTTCGCTATATAATGCAAAATTTTTATGACGTGCTTCCTCACTCCATTTCGAGTGACGTGCTTCCTCACTCTATCTCACGTGACGTGCTTCCTCACTCCATTTCACGTGACATGCTTCCTCACTCCATCTCGAGTGACATGCTTCCTCACTCCATCTCGAGTGACGTGCTTCCTCACTCTATCTCACGTGACGTGCTTCCTCACTCCGTTTCACGTGACATGCTTCCTCACTCCATTTCACGTGACATGCTTCCTCACTCCATTTCACGTGACATGCTTCCTCACTCCATCTCGAGTGACATGCTTCCTCGCTCCATCTCGAGTGACGTGCTTCCTCACTCCATCTCGAGTGAAGTGCTTCCTCACTCCATCTCAGGTAACGTGCTTCCTCACTCCATCTCAGGTAACGTGCTTCCTCACTCCATCTCAGTGACGTGCTTCCTAACTGCACCACATGTGATGCATAGCTGCAATTTCGATGGAAGGTTGAATGCCTGAATTCGTTAGTGATCAAAAGACAATTCATTATTTTGTCTAGTAGACATTCCATTTGATGATGATTGCATTTAATAGATGAGGTTGTAAACTGAAATTTTCCCGCCACCGAAGTTCAACAGATTCGAATAATGTTCTATAACTAATGATCGTCATCCGAGCAATAAAATTTGACCGTCGATGAAAATAAAATTAGAGTGCCAACAAGCTTCACGCTAATCATGATGATGAGCAAAAGGTGGTCAGATACAGGCAAAGATTTAGCTGAAGACTGTTTGTAAGTGCCAATTCCCTAAGGATTGAGTCATTCGGTTCAAGAACCATTTTTTGAAGCGTTGATTATTCAAATATTGCCGCGGGCAATTTTGATGATGGCTGGATTCTTATGGTCGTTTATATTATCACTGAGATAGGTATTATCTCTGGCCGCTTGTATTATCACCAAGACATTTAGCAAGCAATTTCTTGAGTTGACCACAACTTTAAGAGTTTTTTCGTTGTTATTGAAAAAAGCGAACAAAGAGACCAGAAAAAAAAATCGACTTTTCATGCATTCGATTAACTGATTAAAGACTTTAATTCATGCGTACCAGCTCTTTGAAGAATATGCCTCGCTAAGCAGCGATAATTTTCCTGATGAGGTGAGGGAAGCCAATCAATAACTTCTACGGTGAGGGAAGAAAGCCACAAAAACTTAGAAATAAGAGGACTATGCGAGAAAAAGATTGTTTTCATCAGTGTATACGTTTGTTTCTAATGCTGCTGTTCCATACGAGAAGAGGCTTAATTTGGAATCCCAACTTTCCGTGGCTTAGCATAATGCCATCTTGAAATTGCATGAACCTGGTTGAGTATCATGAATGGTGCGTACTATCCTACCAGGCGAGCACTTCCAAACATCTTAAGATTGTCTGAAAAACTCGACGTCAAGCTTTATCTCTCGAGATCAGTGTGATGTTGATCTCTTCCATCAAAATTCATCTTGATGTTGAGCTTTAAGGCTAAAAGTTAGTGCGACGCTGAGCTTTGGCACTCGAATTTATTCAGGTGTTGAGGTTTTTCTCGAGAGTTTAATCAGAGTCCGAATTTCATCTCTGCGATTTGTTACTTTGTTGAGCCATATTTCTAATCTGACGTTCGGCTTTACCTTTGGAATTTAATGTGATGTTCAGCTTCATCTCATCTCAGTTCAGTTTTTTTTGAAGCGTTTGTGGCAATTTTTTCTTGAAGAGTGGCATCATGCTGGAGAAAAGTTCTTAATCCTGATACATAAAATAGTGCATTCCTCAACCTGTTCTATAACCAGTTTGATGCAAAATAATGCTGCTGTGTTGCCAGAGAATAGAAAGCCAAGCGCTTTCATGCGACTGTGCGCAAACTAATGGGGAATTAGCATGAATCAGCGAAATGTGGATGAAATCCATGACTTTTAGCCTTACCGCTTATCATATTCAGAATTCGACGCAGTCCTATAAGATTTGTTGCTTCTGTGGAAATTATTCTATTTTCTATCACATTTCCACCATTATGCTATGCAAGTCTCTGCACTTTTATTTTCCCCTATTTCAGCGGAACTATGCTTGTCGAAAAATTCTACAGAATTATTTATCATTGAGGGGGATACGGCAGTGAACTTTTAATCTTAATTTGAAAGCTTCTGTACTTTTCCTCTCCTAAAAATGCAATAATTCCAAAAAGCGTTCTTGAAGAACTTGTGAATAACCAATAAACAGCCGTCTCTTTTATTGGTCGATTACTCTATATTAATATAATGCAAAAATCTATCCCATTTTTTCGACTGAGAGGTCGCTCCCTCTGTGAGACAGCTTAAAAATAAAAGCCGTCTTCGAGAAAATGTGGAAAAAGATATGAGAGGAAGTGTCCTACAAAGTGGAGCAAGATGGGCGTTTTTTGCAAGCAGTTCGAAGCACATTATATATATGAAGGACGGAAAACCAGTTGCCGATTTCGCTGCCATGCAATCTACTTTTTACGACAAAGGTGTGGCAATGTGGGCTTGGAATTTTCGGCATTTTCTCGAAATCATCTTGAAACCTGACCAGCTTTAATGGAAGCATGCCTGGACGCCTGAATTGTCGTTCTAAGATGAGGCTTTTGAAAATTTGCCAGAATTTTTGACGAGAAAAACATTGGAGAGATAACACATTTGAGTAGAAGATCCCTCTTGAAGAGGAAATCTTTTCCGGAAATTTGGCGAAAAAAAATCCATTACCCTCACTTGAATAGAGGGTTTTAAATGTTCGATCCATTTTCCAAGATTTACGACAGGTTCAAACTGAGATTTTTTTTCTCTCCAACGTCAAAAAAATCAACACGATATTATGTGACACTGATGCCTTGAACTTCCTAATCATACATAAACATACATAAAACAAATATACATAAAACAAATAAAGCTTGCTATACAAGACAAAGCATCGTAGTGCGTTAGCGGAAGTCACCAAAAATTTTGCATTTAATTTGCGTGCAGAAGAGATAAAGTGGCGAAGTGAATCAGCCATTTTTACCTGTGTTCTGACTGATCTTGCCTGTCGGTAATCGAAAAGTAGCAGGTAAGCAGAATGAGGTGATTGCAATGTTTTTGATTTCAAGCGCCTCGTTTCTTTCATGGGTTGCCTATAATTCTTTTTCATGATGCATTGATGGCGCACTATCGTTGATACGATTCTCTTATAGTTGTGAAGGCAGATGTTTCCTTCCTTTCATTTTACTTCCTTTACTTCCTTTCATTCTCGAATTCTGTATTCGTTGCTCGAAGAAAATGGTATTTAAAAATTGTCTATTATTTTACCCTTTGTGGCAGTTTTGATTTACTCTGTAGAACCACCTATTCAACCGTGTACTCCTATAAAGACTTCGTTATCGTAAGAACATTTCTTGTTTTGGTATTTTTCATTGCCGCAAATCTATCATCGATATATCAACAATCATATCGGTCAATATGCAACTGATAGAGAATAGCCGCCTCGTATTGCGAAATTCTTTTCAGGTGCACCGTTGTTTACCTAGAGCAATAGAGCACAATTGTTTTTTGCTCATCATTTTTCTCTTCAACATCTCCTACCTCAAGAACTTGTCACTTTAAAGGAATCTCTCTCCCCTAAACTCTTTGATCGATCTATCTCGTTATCTTCAATATACTCTCCCCCTTCCAGTACGTAAATGTAATGTTTTAATGATTTTAGCAACACTTTTTCAAGAAGATAAATTGAACCTTTATAAGACTCTCCCCTCTCAATAGCCAGCTCTTTAAGGCTATACACAGTTTATTCTTCCAAAAGCTGAATTCAGATTTACATATTATACACTTAAGCAGCTCTATCACCTAATCTGGAATGAGCTAGCCTCTCATAAAAGTTGAAATAAGCTGAAAGCTTAGCTTCATGTTTTACCCTCAATAGGTTTGTTTATACTGTTTCATTGGAAATGACCTTTTTCCTACTTCTTAAATAAAGTTCACTCAGTGACCAACCAGTGGCTACTTTTGTCCACTTCATTGCAGTAGACCTCTTCTCTTTTCGTCTCGTACGATCTGCTCTGAGCTTTTCCTACTCGTCGGTGGTGAATAACTGAAGATTTGTGTATCAGCTTCGGACTTAGTGTTTATGTATCGCTCGCTGAACTCGTTTCATACTGTACTCGCCTTACTTTGATTCGACAATTTGCGTTCATGTTTGAATTTTTGCACCAATCGTATACTTTCTAGCAGGCCAAGGGCGAGTTATGCAATACTGTAGAGATGAATGGTGGAAGATTTGATTTCGACGATGGAGGAACATATTGTGGAGGATGGGAAGAGGGCAAAGCACATGGCCATGGTGTCTGTACCGGTCCACAAGGTAAAGGCGAATACGCTGGTGCCTGGCATTATGGATTTGAGGTGGTTTACTAATCATTTTTCTTTTCTTTTTTTTTTTTTTTTTTTTTTGCAAATACGTTTTCTCGATCTCTCAGAGTTTAAGCTTTACGAAAGCTCATTTCCGTAGAGCAACTTATCAGTCAGTCTATCAACAGCTCATCAGATTCTTGCACAAAACTCACGTTTACGTTGAGAAGTGAATGCTTTCCGAAGAACTGAAACTAAAACCAGCCATCATATTAACACATCGAGTATGTTCGATTTTCGTTCAATAATTCACAATATATTCTCTTTGAAATCGCGATTTCAGTCTTCAAATTCCAGCCACAACCCGATGGCTATTTCAAAAAGCAGTGTTGAAAGTGAATTTTTCGTCTGGTTGAGAGCAGTATACACACATCAAAATCAAGAATAAAATACTGTTGCATTTCGACTTACTCACCCCTTAAAACTGTCAACATTCAATTAGCCGATATGATCACTTCCTGCGGCAGAATTTCCAAAAAACTTCCCGAGAAATGAGTCAAAAAACGAGAATGAAAACGACCCTAGGAAAACTACCCAAAATTTGCATTGCTTTTAAGTGATTATCTAAAATATTATTCATATGTGATTATTATTTCAAATTTAATTATCTAACTTTACATTATTTATTTATCTGTTTTGTTACTGAAGCTTAAATATTTATATAAAACTTGATTTTGTGATTGCCTGAGATAATAGTAAGAAAAAAACATTTTGTTCTCATACATCTAGTTGGTCAACTATCGTTAAATCGAACCATTTAACTACTCAAAAATTTGCGATTTTTTCACTCATTCGCTTCTCGCTTATGTCACTCCAAAAAATTGACAAGCATCAAATGTGTCAAAATTTTCGTCTCAAATGTTTCACATCAATTTCTTTGCTTTAACGAATTCACTTGTAAATATGAACTGAAACATTCTATTGTTTCATGCCACATTTAAATATCTCTGCGACGATTTCAATTCAAACAAAATATCTTTGATTCTGCATCCCAAATGTATGGAATATTTTTGAAAAGTACCCATAGGCATGAGATGAATTAAAATTGAGAGAATCGACGCCGCATTAGTATGTGACTGAGTCGGAGAGTATAAGACATCTTAAGCCAAAATACGATAAGAGGCGACCAGTTGAGTTCTAAATTAACGTCTCCTATCAT
>JAARMF010000624.1:0-22222 GCA_022844705.1 Toxascaris leonina | reverse complement strand
ATATATATATATATATATATATATATATATATAATAATTGATATAACCTTGCTACGTTAAATGGATAGTCTGGCTTCCATGCCTTGGGGAAATACCCTCGCACACCCTTCTGCTTCAAGTTTCTAAAACAGAAATGTTATCCACAATTCCTTTTAATTAACCCGCTTGAATCAATAATCCTCCGCTTCTCTTCCATTACCAAATAAACTCATTAAAAAATTATCTTTTCGTATTGATTATCCAGAAATTTTTTCGTCATCCAGAGATTTATCCAGGATTATCCAGAAAAAATCCTTTCGTATTAATTTTGGAACTTTATAAACTGCTAATATGAGGTGGCTAAAACTTTACGAAAATCACACTAAAATAGCTTCTATCATTCTCAGTATCTCCCTTTCTCCCCTCCCCCTCCATCCTTCGTTCTTAAGCAATTTCCTTTCCCCAGAATCTTGTGAAATTACAACCCCAAGATAATCCATTCGAGATGAACAGCATAGCATTGAAATACACCTTTTCGCTAACTTTTTTCCATATGCGCAAATGGAACGCTCAAAGAATTCCCACTTTTTTATATCCTTTAAAAATGCTTAATAAAAAGTGAAGTTGTTAGCTGCTCAAAAAAAAAAATCACATTAACTGCTTTTTTCGTTTCCAGAAGAGAGAAATGAAGGACGCGGCGGCTTCGTATTGAAAGCGCGAAGTGAGGCGCCCTCACGGAGGCGGCGTTCGCTTTCGGAGCGCTCTCTTGCCGTTAAGCGCACCATTCTCTCCGGGCTTCGTATAAAGAAGCAACACTCCACCGGCGATATCCACCAACGAGTTACAAGTATTACAGGTTTGTTCATATACCATTCTTCTTTCTCCTAACCTTCCCCCTCCCCTTCCCCATCCTGTTCGAGAAAGGATGCTGATTACATCACTTGTCCGGTGATCATCTTTTATTCCTTCCGGCTCCTCACCTTTCACCTTTTCACGAATCAGTTTTTATGGCTCTTATTAGAGGTTTAATAGCTGTTTCTTCTGGAAGAAACTCATTGACAGAATTTTCCTTCCTTTATGATTGGCGGGTTTCTTCTCGTATATTCAAAATCCAAGATGGAATTTTTTTGTAACTTTGTGGATCGTTACCTTCTCACTTTCCATAACGAAATAATCAGCGTTACCCCTTCAGTTTTAGTGATTTACGTTGGACGTTTTATATTAAACGATATTTGGCAACATATGAAAGAGCTGATTGCCGCCAAGGTCGCTTAATAAAGCGTTATTTATCCATTAAGATTACTGCCTCAAAGAGGAGAAATCCACCCGAATAATTTTCTCAAATAGTTGAATAATGCCGAGGAAAAGCAATTTTTCTAAATTTTCTCAATGCTATGGTACCTCACTCTACCTCTCTTTTCGTCGAAAATGCTCTAGTATGCGTACGTTTACCTTCTGCTCAAAACTCTTTATGTTTATGCTTTGATCGCTTCAACCACATCTCCAAGTGTTTTCTCCGAGTTGTGTAATTTCTTCGCAAGCAGTCTTGAAGCGGATTACTTCAACTTGCTGACACCTAAATTGTTTATTCTTTCTATTGCAAGAATTGAGCGCTGTAATATGCGGAAACAAGAAAAGATGCAACGGAAATACGTGATCTTATCGAACTCACGGCTGGTAATTGCCAATACTTTTTGCAGCTGTTTTCCCAAACTCTCTCATTTCCTGCCCCCTCCCCCCCCCCCCTCCTTGCCATATCCGTCTTTTAGTACTTTTCGTTTCTTTGGTACTGAATATTTTTATTGATATCACTAATATCACTAACCTGCAGCGCATTTGTTATTACTGCCAACATTTGGGACTATCTGGATTCGCGTATTCCTTCCATATCTTTCTTTCTGTGAGTGCTTCAAAAAAAAAAACACCTGAAGAACGAGCTTAACTAATTTGCAAACAAATTGACTGTTGAGAGCGACTTCTTACGCATGGAAAAAGAAATGAAAGTTAGGAGAAAAAAGTAACGGAACCTTGTTCTGGTGAATAAATACGAAAACTGCTTAATCAGTCTCCTTTAGGTAAAATTGAGAAAAAGGAATCACATGAAATTAAGTCGGGAAATGAATGGAAACAACTCTAATTCGTGCATATTTTTACCAATGTATACTCGGTTGCACCGAAGCAACATAATAAAACGAATATAGGAGTACATCTAAGATGTTCACATCAAATGAAAGCACATGAAAATACCTCTTTAGCAGAATTTTACCTTCCATTAGTAATAAGTTCTTCACTCCTCAGGCACCTGTCTTACCTATCTCATTTGCAAGAAAACAAACAGCCAAACAAGCAAGCAAACAAACAAACAAGCGATTTGATTAATCGCTGAAATACGAGCGCCGCAATGGTATCATCTATTAGCCGTTTTTGAAAAATTAGCGCTTCGTATGCCAATTTGGGCAGTTTAAACTAAAGTTTACAAATTTAAACATAAGCTTAAGCAACATTTCGAAATGGCACTGATTGCATTGAGATCAGAAAGATCAAAAAACGCTTCTTGCATTATCCTAGCTAATATCAATTGGACTATGGATTGGCGAACATATTCGCAAATGGAAACCATTAAAGATGGTCAACTCGATGCACAAATATTTCATCGGCTAGAATTAAATTTTTTCCGCAGAATTAAGTGGATGGAATTTGAAGATGCGAGGAATTCCACGCATTTCAGCAAAAAAAAATCATGAAAATATCTGGAATTGATGTCACTATTGATAATAAGGCCTAAACTAGCCTGTATTGTAATAATATTGATTGGTTCTACCTGCTACCTACACCTTTCATTGCTTCATTCTATAATGATGATTTCTTTATTCCCACTGAGCAAATTCCTGCTTCTCTTTTCTGTGTTCTTCTAGCATGTTCAATGAGAGAATCATGGAAACATGAGTGATGTAGTAAGTGTGTGCTTGGACTTCGGCTTATTTCCTAAAGCAGATGGAAACGATTCCGGAAGGGGTGGAGTACGAAACGAGGAAAAGAAAAATAGTAGAAGGCCTTCTAAGATTGACAAAGGCGACTTGGTCTAATCTTTCTTTCCTTGGCGACCTCATAAAAGAGTCAGACAGAAGAATCGGTGAGGAGAGGTCAATGGCACAGTATGCTACCCAAAGCGATAATAGTAGTCAATTTTCCAGTGGGGAGGAGGGAACATTCGTCTACTTCACTGTCTTTAGGTGTTTGGTTGTCTGAAAGTGCATAAACGTCAACAGTGTCTGTATTCGCAATCAGTGCGACAGTACTCGAATGTGAATGAAGGGATACGGCTTTGAATGGTCGCAAGCTTACTGCTGTTACTATTTGCCTGGGGTGCTCAAGTTTCGGGTGAGCGGTTCTTCGAGTGTGTGGGAGTAAGGGTCAGGCAAAGATCGAATCTCAGTTTCAGAATTTAGCGTGCAATTTTAAAGCTTTAGGCTGTTACTATCCAACACGAAGCCATACCTCAACGACATGCGTAGGAGGTGGCGTATGAGAATGAACTGCAGCTGTGTACAAATGACAAGAGTCGGCAGCGAGAATTGACTTGTGGTTTGAACAGCAATAGTTCGACTCAATTCCGTTTAGATTGACTCTCTCAGATCTCACTCGTTCTTCTCAATCGTTTATACGTTGGAATCAAGTGGAGGTAGTTCACAGTTGCCAACTGCTCAAGGCAAGGGAACCGAAAAAAACGTTCTGAGATAAGTTGCTAATGGCCGCGACCTGTCTATGCTTGTATAAAATCACAGTTTTGCGATGATTTCAACAGAGGTTTGGTTGAAAGGGCGTCCTCTATTGAGAGGGGTAACTCATTCTTATTATTTTCTGAGTAGGATGCTATAAATGTATGTAGTTTTATGAGAATGGTGCTATGAAAGTATCTGAAGCAGTTTTGAAAACTTTTGAGAAAAAGAGGGAAAAATTCTTCCACGGAGATTTTGAAAATGCGGATCACCGAAAGTGAGGCGAGTTCGTGGAAAAGAGAGGTTCGGTTGTAGTAGGGACAGGCTGTATGTGTGTCCATCTGAATCTTCATGCCCGATACTTTTAGCTCAGGAACCATTAAAGTAGGATTTACGAAGTTCTACAAGTACCATCTGAATCCAGATTTACCTGTCAAGTTTTTTTCCATCTGAATGCGCATCTGTAGGAGTAATAGCGCGTAATCTTACGAACGGATTGGTGAACGGAATTCTTACTCCATGTAAGGCCGAATGCAACTAGCTAAAGTTTTTTGGCTGAGGTTTTTAGAGCTTAGCACTTCAGCAAGAAAATTATCTGAAAGCTGTTGTATTATTCTTCTCCAAGTATTTATGTAACTAGGTTGAATAACAAAATTTGGATTCGAAATTTATTATAGCTAGTTCAGATTAAGGCGGCCTGTTGCGCCAATCACTATTCACGAAGCACTGAAATGCTTCTTACGACTAGTAGAATTCGAAATGAGTTAGCGAAGGCAGTACACTCGACAAAACCCCAAAGAATTTTGTGTTGAGCGAAAACGAAGATTATGTCTGAATTGTCAACAGCCGCGGATTTGCTTTTAAAACGTAGCGTATATTTTTGCGTGCGCGAATCGCAGTTATCGATGATGTAACGCAGGTTTGGGTCATATGCTCATCGCAGCTTGCTCCCGACTAAAATTTTGCCTTTATTTCAAGATTTCAGCTATATGATATAACTTTTCTTATTATATACGCACTGATATAACACAAGGCAGTGTTATTAATGTAATATAGTAAAGTATTATATAGCATATAAAATTATATCGAATTTCATTACACTATTTTATAATCGACTTGTCACCTTATATTTCATGATGTGTCATATTATATTGCATTATACTGTGTTATATATTATAACACGGCTTTTTCTGTTGTGCTTGTCGTAACGGCAAACGACATGAGTTTTACTTAATGTGATATCGCTTCATGTTAAACGAAATCACTGTCTTAAAATGCAGCATAAGAAAAGATTAATTATGCACCTAATCCAAAATTACAGTCTTGTTTACCTATGTGGTATTGATTGGTGACCATGGCAAATTGGCTAACAATAAGTACCAATTACGATGGTCACCAAAATTTATCGGCATCAACATTGATCCCAAAAGTTGGTGACCACAACATCGACCGACTTCCGTCGGACTGAAATTTCGATGGCCGTCGATCAAAAGCACACCGAATATTGAAAGTTTACAGGTAAAACGCCCTTCAGAATTAGACATGAGGGTGGAATCAACTACGAGCGATGTCGGAATAGTGTTCTGCTCTACACAATTCTCACAAATGCTTGTTGTATTACAAATATGTACAGAAATTGCGCATTTTATCTGTTGCAGATTTCTGTTCTCCTATGGCGTTTTCTGCTTTTTCAAGCTTTCTTTGCTTTTGCATCTATGCCAGCAATTCATTCGGCCATATGCAGTTACCAATTAGAGTTTCTTTAGAGGCATTTTAGACCTTTCCTTAGCAGGTGACGCTCTAGGATTTGAAACTTTCTTCATTGACTGTTCTTCAATAGGCGCTTCCGCTTCCCGCTTTCTAAATGCACTTCCTAAGCAATTGTCCCAAATATATGCGCCACCCTAACCTAGCGTTCCATCCTCCGGAATCCCCGGACATTTAGTCTTATAAACGATCCGCTGGTTGATTTCTTGTTGCAGATTAGCATTTCGTTTTCGATTGTTAGCAGCACCTCAGCGCAGACATTTTCGTCCTTATGCGTTATTTATTTCACTGAAATCTATTTCCATAGAAAGTTGAATCACAAACCACAATTCGTGGAATTAACTCATTTACGAAATTTCCATTCGAGAGAAGTCGTTAGCGAAAACAATCGATTATGCAATCAGTGGATGAAGTGTAAAGCTTTATTAATCGCACATATTATCCGAAAAGCATGTCGTGAAAACTAGCTCAATTTTCACTTTCGTATTTATGAATATTTGGAAAATTGCATTTGCAAGTGAAGTGTCATCCAGATCGATACTCAATGGATTTGTCTCGTTGCTAATAGGGGATGCTTCCAGACCGGTTACACCGTGCTGGAAAAAATTTATGCTTCTGTTTGCCAAAATAGTTTATTTGTTGTTTTTTTTTTCGATTAGCCGATCTCCGTGTGGAGTGATCAAGACAAGTTTGCATAACTATGCGAAATGCTGTCAATCGGACTATTGTAAACGCAAAATTTCGCACCTCTCCTTTTCATCGAACATTTATTTATGGAATATTAAGCATATATTTACCGATAATTCCGACGACGTCTATAGTTATTGAATTCGAAATCGACAGCAATCCAACATAATGTAAGCAATCAACCGCTAAACTAATGCAAACGGATTCGAAAAAAATGGAGTTCCTTCCGGTCAAAATAGGAAATATTAGCGCACAGGCGAGCTCGCAGACACCGAGACAGACGGGCTGGACACACGTGTATATAAATTGATAGATGGAGCCTATAGCACGATTTGTATTGCGTTGAAACACATAAAAATTCCGGAAAATAGGCTACGATGAATTTGCACGGCATGCTTATGAATGCTTTAAACGCAAACCCACAACTTTAGTTTTCAATTATTTTCGAAATTTTTTAGTTGTATTATTTTCATAGTTCGTTTCATTTCGCGGCCATACGTAATAGCTATTGGCATAAATTCTGCAATTTTCGATTTATTTTACATTTGATTTCGAGTGAATTCTCTCAAAATATATCTGAAAAAAATATAACCACTATGGCTGTACGTAAACGGATTCGGTGGTTGTTTTCTAGTTCTGAAGCACTTCTTTGCTTTAACATGAAATTGATCAATCATCGGCACTTTTATTCCTCTTTAAAATGTTTATAACATTTCCAATTTTTGAAAAAGATAGTGAGAGTCGTTATCATAGTATGACTGCATTCTCAGTCCTCGAACCGAGATGCTTGTTTTCAATCATGAGCAATAAAGGTATTTTTCATAAACCATCAAAAACATCGTTCAACAAATGTCATCGATTGCTCGCTATTGTTCATCCTTTCAAAAATGCTTTTAATAGCAAAAATACACAAATTACGTGTAGTTATGGAACGAACAAAAAATGTGTGCGCATAAACGCATTGCAGAATTTTCAACAACGGCTACCTCTCTTGTATGCGCATAAACTAGCACAACTGATTTCACTAAATGCAACAATATTGTCACTTAATTTTTGAGTTGGCAGTTATCTTGTAGGAAGTCTGAGGTCAAGCGGCAGTACGATGAGCTGTACATCGGACGAGTCAGAGCATCGCGCCGCACGTGAACATTTCGTTGTACCTCAGGTATTTCACACTTATTTTCTCCGTCAGTTCTGGTAACATTTTCAGCTTACTTTAGAAAGAGATCCTCGCAAATAGTTGTCACTTAGGCGGTTCACTGACCATCAAATGAGATCAGGCAAGCGTTCAAAGAAGCTTCACCTCAGGTTTCATCTGCGATGGTAGTATAGATGTCCACTGTGCCATAAGAGTCTGAAAATTCAACCCGTATTCCGTCACCACTTAAATACTTCCATAAATCCCTCAAATTGAAGAAATTTTGTTCCTTTGGGATAGAGCTGCTACAGCGGCCATAGATATGGAACAAAGTGAACAGCACACTTCAACGCCTTCCATCATCCCAATTTAAGTGCTATCTGATCACCTGGAAGTTCCACCAAAAAAAAAGCCATTGATTCTCGCTTATTAAAAATCCGCAAAAAAGTCCATTGGCTAATCTGTAAATACTAATTAATATAGGAAGCGCATATCGATGCAAATACAATCGAAACTTATAAAGGCGAATGGAAAAACGATAAACGGTGTGGTTTCGGAGTTTGTGAACGAAGCGATGGTCTCAAATATGAAGGCGAATGGTTCAACAATAGGAAATGCGGATATGGAATTACGTCTTTTAAAGACGGAACGTATGGTTTTGTGCATTTTGCATTTAATGCATTTAATTTGATCTTTATATTTTTTAGTTGCGAATGTTGTGAGGAATTGCTAGAAATATATTCATTGTGTAATATCTTGATTTATTGGGTTGAATAGTTGCTTTTGTAAACTGTTGATCTTCGTCACTAATAAGCTTTCTCATGCTATCCAAAACCTGAAGGAGTTCTTTGAAGAATAATATCGGCATTGAATTCTCTTTTCATTTAGGGAGAAGGAAGAGGCATATCGATTTGAGGCAAGATGAGGTTAGAAATGAAGGGTTGAGGATCATTGCTGCGACTGTTCCTAGCTCATGGTTCAGAATATTGCTGCACCACTCCTACAGCAGCTTTTGTCTTGAAGGGTTTTGTTTTTGAATCATTGTAGGTGATATTGTGCTGATGTTCTATGTTCAACTTCAAGATAGGTAGTTGTTCCGAATGACTTAAGAACGTATGATGAGCAGGAAAAGAGTGGAACACGGTAGTGATGTGACGAAACTTTCGGATAACATCGAGTTGAAAATCATATCACTACTATCATGCTTATTAGTCACTCCAAAACATCGATGGTCAATAAACAACAATAGGAAAGCGTTGTGCGGATCACTTCAGAAAGTTTAAAGCTCAATAAACTTGGGTCAGGCCACCCACGACGTGGCCTTTTTATTATTTAAGCCCGCCCAAAATTTACCCATCTAAAATTAGGACCTGACCGTTGTTCATGTGATTAGAGAGCCGCTAAACAGTAAAGTTGATCAACGCAAAGCTGCATGAGTTTGAAAAAAGCGAGTAAAACTTTGGAGATGGATTTACTCGAGTGGAAAGCTACACTGCTAAGCGATGTCTGCGCTTTTCATGTCTTAGCCGTGTCAAGTGAAGATTTTATTGCCAAAATGAATAAATTAACCCACAATCGATATCATCCAAAATATGGGTGGTAAATTATTTGCAGCAGAGAAGAGGGTAAATATAAGAACAACATATTGATATGCTCAAATAGAAAGAAGGGACTGCTATTCGTACGCTCATCAAAGATCAAAGAACGCGTCGAGAGTGCCGTTGACGCGGCAAATCGTGCTGCGACGATCGCACAACAGAAGGTTTTTTTTTTTGTTTGAAGTTGCTATTGTTAATTAACTTCACAAGCAGAGATGCCAAAATGAATTTCCGGCACAAATTTTTCAGGAATGGAATAAACTGGCTAACGATCGATGAACTCAAAAAGAGATTGCGAAATGATTTGGCTTCATATCCAAATTCAGACAGACCAACGTCCTCACTTCCGCAGACATTGAATGGTCGATCAATAACTTGATATGCTTCAGTTACGATGAACCTGCTTAATTCTTTCCATAATTTTTGTTGGTAGCTTAGTGTGGTAATTTTCGTTTACCAGAGATTTATGGGAAATTCTGGCACCAGTTTCGCGCAAACGATTTTCCCCTTCCACCACTCTTTTTCCCATAGATATGCAAACTTTCAGGCAGACATTGCAATATCACGTACTGCAACGGCGCGAGAGCGATCCGAACAAGCCGAGTTTGTGGCAACGCAGGCGCGGGAAGATTCTGATACGGCACGCATATGTGCAAAACAATTTGCGCCCGAATTTAAGCAGCCTGGTACGGAAGTGATTCGAATGAATCGTCTACAAAATCACGCAAATCATGTCTCGTTCGAGTCAACAGTATCCTCACCTCCAACCAAACTGCTGTCACAATCGCAGCAGGTTCATGACCAGCAACATCATGACATGGTTGCAAATGCTGACGATATTGTCGTTCTTAATCCGCCCCCAACTCCTCTTTCGCCGTCAATACCCTCCACCAATGTAGCCACTTACCACCAACAATCCCCGCAGCAGCACCAGCAACAGCAGCAGCAACAGCAACAACCGATGATGAACCTCTCGAACGCAGTAACACCCATAAACGTTGTGCAACAACCGCAACAGTTTTACCAACAACAAGCACATTATCAACAAGTTCAGCAGCACAGCGTAATGGGGCATCATCTCGCACATGGCTCTGAATTCGTCGAAACCATCCAACCGAACGATCTGCAACAGCAGCAGCAGCAACAACAACAGTCACCACAACAACAACCACAACAGCCCCAACAACAACAAGCGATCATCGAGAATATTCCCCTGCATTCGTCGTTCGATCTGCCAACGCCGCCTTCACCTCAGCTTCCCGCAAAGAATACCTCTCCGGTGAGTTCGTTTTAGTTCCTCATGCTCTTATTTTTGCGCTGTTGTGCAAAAAAATATCTGATCAGAGTAGTAATTACTTGAGCACTAATAGATCCGTAACGAAGATGAACGTAGTCAGATGCATGTACTATATTGCACAAATCATTTTTGTATGCACATGTTGAGAATACTATCAGCAATTATATCATGAAATGAACCTGAGGCAAATTTACGAAGAGAACCTTAGGAAAAGCAGCTGCATTTAACATTTCCGGAGGTTCCTTTATTGTGGATGAATGGTATAATCAACTGCTTCTCTGTTTGGCGAGTTAATGGCTGTGATGAATGCAAGTCTATCGTCGATAAAACATCGGTCACGATTCGGGAATCAAACTGACAAAAAATAGCGTCTCAAAAAGATACTCGTTAAAATTGTGATAAGCGCTGGAGTCATCAAAAATTTTGCTGGAAGTGAGCCGAAGACCTAAAAGTTCTCCAATCTTTTGATCGCATACGATTTCCAAAACTTACTAGCTGCAAGCCCTTCTCTAAAAGCTTATTAGCTTCGAAGCTTTTATTTATCACCAAAAATTTCGAGAAAAGGATTAAAATGTGACAAAGCAGTCGATCACATTGGTAAATTTTTCTATCATGCGTCGGTGCTGAGTACCAATAACTGATCTTCGAAATTATCATGCATGCTTTCATTTCATATATCATTTTAACGTGTATAAAAACGGATCATACCAGTACTCTTAGTGCAGCCAGAGTTTTCTCGAGTCCTCTCCAGTGGGGGTTATATTTGGCCAAATTTCCCAGCAGATCAATCGCTTCCTTAGTTATTGTCGTAGTTGAAGTCCTTTGTAATGGTAATGTCTGCAGATAAAAACAGGCTGATTCATTGTTTCTTGCCACTTTTTAAAATTTATTTATTTGCTTCAATCTAAGTTATTATTGACGAAACGCCGTAGGCAATTCAACGCTTGACGGTCTTTCTTTAACTCGCTGTTTTTTGCCAACAGTTGTAATTTTACCTTGTTTCAAAGATAAATTCGCTTTTTTGTCTACCTCTACGCTCGGTTTGAACTGTTTTTATGCTCTATCATTTAATACGTTTCATCAACCAGCCTAAAAGCCTTACTGTTGTTTTGTTGGAGTTATTTTTTGGTTATTTGTGAAATCGAGTGTTGATTGTTGTTGCACAGATCTTCGACTCTCTTGATTTGAAGTTTTGAAATAAAACGCCCATAATCACATATTGGCGGCCTCGGATTGTTCTTTGCGAATGGCATTCCAGTGCAAATGATGCACCTACATTTCTTTTTATCAGCGAAATAATATATTTCTTCATGGGAAACAATCAGTGAAATCGTTGAATCCAATCGCGTCTCTTTCTTTCCCCAAAATATTTTACTGGATTCAGTGCTGCAATCTTTTTCAGTTACACTTTTTTGGAAAGAGCAAATGCCAAATTCTTCTAGCTCCAATATCACTGAGACAGAGATGTTCAAAATCGATGCCACTTATTGCCGAATTTGTGCTCAAATTTAAGCTTATATTTACTGGTCATTGGTTCCTTATTGACCATGACTTTATGCATCTCTTAATTCGATGTTTGTCATTAATTGTTTGATTATTGAAAGCAACTGTTTTTATGTAATGCAGCTCATAAGCTAAATCGTCCAATACAACAAGTGTGATCGAAAACGCAAATAAGCAACGATATTGTTTTATTTCAGTTCCAGATTCTAAATCCGACACAAAGTAGCTCGAGGATGTCGCTCAGTGATGACCATTATGATCAATATATGATGGCCGCAAATCCGAGCCATTCGAAACTTTTGCGTAGGAATCGACCTTCTTTAACAAGGCAACCAGACGCTGTACATGATATTTGTCAGGTGACTTGGCTAATTTTCTTGTTTCCGCTCTAGTAAATCCTTATTTCCGTTCGAATAAATCCTTATATCAATGAATGCATTCAGTTTTTATCGATTTTATTAACTGAGCGAATAATTTCATTAGCGCTGTTATTCATCGTTATACATAAACGCCGATGTGTTTTTGTTTTGATAGTGGAATTATCACTGATCAAAAATATATCTTCAAATAATCATTCATTATATCGTGTAGTCTTTTAGCAATTCTATTACTCAAACAGTTGGAATGATGCAGATGAAAGAAATGTAAAAATGAGTGATTTTATGGAGCTGGCGAGCAATTTATCTCCTAGAATAAGATTCGGATGATTGATTCGGACATTTCAGGTGGAAGTTCCATCGGAAATAATAAATAATGTTTTCTGAATAATAGATAGCATCTTTTGAATAGTAATTAGTTACATAACTTTGTTTTTTCCTCAGAAAGTAATCTAGCTGATAAGATATGAAGGGAACAACCGTCCCTCTAGGACTGTTGATGAATACACCTAGTTTGATAAAGGCTTGACGATCCTACCGCACTAATGCAATTCTTGAGCTCTTATATGAAATAGCGGAGATATACGGTCTTAGATGTAACAGAGAATGATCATTTAATTGACTGACGGAAGTTGTCATTCGACGGAAAAATTCATTTTTTCGTCATTTAGATATTTTGCCAATTTTCTCCATTCTCGATTTTTTTTTCACTGTTTTCGCTATTCCTAACACATGGAGCGCCGCAATTTACAACGTGATGAAGGCGAGTTATGGAGGTGGACAAATTGCAGAATCAAAAATGTATTGCAATCGAAATAAAACAACTACTGTAGCTACTGACCTAAATTTGCTCAAACTGTTAGCTGTGAATTGACTGTCGCAGCATTTTCTACCCATTTTTACAGGGTCTGAATAGGCGGTCAACACTGGCATCAGCAAGAGATCGTCGATTAGACGAGGTGGTGGCACGTGAGAGTGGGGATGGTGAAAATCGTGGATCGCTACCGAATCTGACAGAACTCGAGACTACAGGCGTCTATTTGAGGAGAGAGGAGGCGGCAAGACTAGCCTCTCAACAACGACAAGAAATGCAACGTCTTCTTGAAGAGGAGCAATTGCTAAGGAGCAATCCGCTTCGATATTTATTTCATTCCGCATTTAGGGTCAGTCTGTTTTTGTGTAGAATATTTGATCGACTCGTGTTGTGCAATGATCGAGAACATCGTTATATTCACTGAAAGTCGAAAAAAAGAAGCAAAGGGGATTTTGCATCATCCAGTTCACTTCGATTTCGAATGTTTTGACGTTTTATAGTGGCGCTCAAGGTGCAAACCGATATCGTTCTTGCACAAAAGCGCCGGCTGCATGCATAGCCGATATCGCTTTATGGTCTTCGCTTGCAGTGGTCGTTCAATATGCATTTATGTAGAGATTAGAATTGAAAGGTTGTGTAAATTGACATGCGGCTTGCAATGATTGACTAGTTTAACGACCTTTCACAAGCGCAATTCGTGTCAATATACCTATGTTGATCACAGTTTACCAGTATTGATCACATTTTATCTGTGTTGACCACTTGCAGGCGTGGCTGATTCGATGGAGGTTGCCGTTAATGTTGGCATTGGCGAACGTTTTCCTATTGTTGCTCTTCTACAAACTGCTCACTTACGACAAGCGAACGCGTTGAACGTCGACTTATCTGTTATATTTTGGTGCTAAGAAAAAAAACAAAACAAACAAATGTCGCAATGTTTTTTTTCTCATTCTCTCCCTCTCTCTTCTTGTTTTCTCCCTTTCTCTTTCTTTTACTGCAAAGAAACGACTTTAAACGTGTGCGACGCGTTCTTTTTTCTTTTTCTTCTTCTTAAAATAACTTTTTTTTTCTCAACTCAACAACATTTTCTTCGTTGTGTCGCACCAACGTTTCTAATTGCGTCTAACACTGCCCACAGTAATCTCTTCCACTCTCTTTGCTCGCATTTTATAGTTATGCACTCAAAATAGAAAACAGCTGGCTAATTTGATTCGTATTTTCGGTGCTTTTCAAAGAAAAGAAATCAAAACAAAAGAAAAAACAAAACAAAGGTTTCCATTACCTTCGAAAAGGGAGTCTATGGATGGATGATTATTGTGCGCAAACTTTTTGCTTAGGATGAAGCTAAATTTTCGGCATTCTACGTTGCAACAAAAATTGTTTTATTTAACAATGAAATGTATGTACAAAGACAACTGAGTTGGCTGATTACTTAACTAATTTAGAGTGTAACTGCACAAACTCAATCGGCTTGATCTTGGAAGCTATAGCTTGAAATATATGACTACTTTAAAAAGCAACATCAATGAAATTCTCGTATCAATTTTGCGTGTTTTTATTTTCTTCAAGTTCCGATCCGTGAAAATTTCCGCATATTATCTGGATATCCACTATTTTCAATATGAGGAAATATTTGTGAATATTTGCGAATATACGGAACGGATAAGCCATTTGAAACTTGTTAGGATAGGCAAAAAATTGTTTTCTCATTGTCGGTTTTCCTTCCACTTTTTTTTTCTCATTTAAGCGGGGGAAATTTAGTTGGTATTCACATCACGATACGAGCAAATTGAGATTTGCTTTCCATTGTGCCATAATACAAGATCGTGATTTATTGTTTTTGTTTGTTTTTTCCAACGTTATGCAATAATGGCATAACTTATTAAAACGACATATTGATAATAATATTGATTAATAATGAAAGAAAAAAGCGAAAAAAGAGATTGTCGCGAGCGGCTTTGCGTCAACTAGAGCTATCTTTTATTAGTTTCTCGTTTATTGTTTTTTATTTAATTTTATTTGATCTTTTTTCTCGATTATTTCAGATGTTCTGAGGCCTTATCACAAATACGTTTATTTTTTTCTTTCTTTCTTATAAGCCACAAACGCATAAAAAGAAATATAGTGAGTGTTTGTATATGATTCAACATACACAGAATGCTACCGATAAGGGAATGTCGATCGAGTTGTTGAATGCATTTATGTCGGAGATGTTTGATGGTTTCATTCCACATAAGCCGCAATACGCTATAAAACTCGTTTTATTCACAAACATAGTGAGTAATGTCTATAGGTTGGACACTGACTACGATTGAAGAGTCCATAGCGATAATGCAAAGAAAATGATCGTAAGGATGAGCACAGCCACTTGTACTTCAATGATGCTTTTACTCTCTTATTGAGGAAATTACTATCAACTAACATCACGAGATTTCGAAAATCGCTGCATGCAGCTTTTAGCAGATGCGATTTTCACTGTCCCACATAAAAATGTGGCAAGGCGAAAAGCTGTGCCGATTGTTTTTAAGCACCGACTGTTGCTTCACGAGAAAACGTCTGCTTTCTCCCGTCCCGCTTTCCTTCCCCCATCCCATCCTCGTTTAGATGTTTTCAGGTTAATCGTAAAGCATACTGGGAGCGTGATTCGCAGCTGCCTAACACCGAAATTATTGCATTTGAGAAACTGAAGTTTGCAGCTTCAAAAGAAAGTGAAAGGGCGTAACTTTTTGTAGAAATGCCGGAAATCGCATTCCCGGAATCCGCCCTAAAACCCACTGCAGTGAAATTCAACAATAGTACGACCACTTCAAAGAATAGGGGCATTTATTTGTGAAGCAATGTCATAATTCCTACTCCTCTCACTCGTTATGATTCATGAATCTCCAGTCATACGAAAAAGAAAATTTCTACTAGGCCTTTTTCCTTCAATTGAATGGGGGGACGGAGGGTGATGCACCTGAATTATTGTCGTTATAGCCATTGTCAGATACAATTCAGGTTTTGGATGATAGCTTCATGTTTTTCTAATTATTCACTTGAATCATTCAAACGATCCCCAGTGCAGAAGCATGTAAAAAGTATGCGAATAAGAACCGCAAAATGGCAGCAAATTAAATGATAAGTAGTAATAAGATAGTACATAACGCATTTTATCGCGTTCCTAATGAATACTGAAAGCAAGCAAATTTAAAAGCTGGAAAATAGAGCTCATGTTCGTCAATGGAGACGCAGAATTGGGAAGCAATAGGTGGGTGGAGTAAAGGCGCATCAGCTGCAGTAGATAATCCACTTAAGAAATTGCGATGGCATCCAAAACTCAGAAGCTCTCGAAAACTCGACCTTTCGTGGGGTCGAGTAATCGAGAATCAAGAGTCAAGCACGCTCAAAACCTTTTCTAGGCGCTTCCACCACTGTAACCATAGAAACTTTGATAAATTGGGCAAGAATGAAGCAATCTCCCCACTGTTGAGAAAAAGGACAAATCCCAACAGCCTACTTCATTGCTTTGAAACCCCATCCAAGGTGAGTATTACGCAAATTCACCAAAAAATGAAGGAAAAAAAGATGCATTAGGATGGACTGAAATCTACCTTCACTCTCGAACCATCCCAGCATTAGGATGGACTGAAATCTACCTTCACTCTCGAACCATCCCAGCATTAGGATGGACTGAAATCTACCTTCACTCTCGAACCATCCCAGCATTAGGATGGACTGAAATCTACCTTCACTCTCGAACCATCCCAGCATTAGGATGGACTGAAATCTACCTTCACTCTCGAACCATCCCAGCATTAGGATGGACTGAAATCTACCTTCACTCTCGAACCATCCCAGCATTAGGATGGACTGAAATCTACCTTCACTCTCGAACCATCCCAGCATTAGGATGGACTGAAATCTACCTTCACTCTCGAACCATCCCAGCATTAGGATGGACTGAAATCTACCTTCACTCTCGAACCATCCCAGCATTAGGATGGACTGAAATCTACCTTCACTCTCGAACCATCCCAGCATTAGGATGGACTGAAATCTACCTTCACTCTCGAACCATCCCAGCATTAGGATGGACTGAAATCTACCTTCACTCTCGAACCATCCCAGCATTAGGATGGACTGAAATCTACCTTCACTCTCGAACCATCCCAGCATTAGGATGGACTGAAATCTACCTTCACTCTCGAACCATCCCAGCATTAGGATGGACTGAAATCTACCTTCACTCTCGAACCATCCCACTTTTGGAAACCGTTCAACGTACCATACAATTTGTGCGACATTCAATGGCCCGAATTCTGACACTTTTCACCGAGAATAAACCGGAATTTACCGACTTTTCGGTAAACTTCTACGTCCGACTCTCACAGCTCGTGATTTCTTTGATCGTCGCTTAGCCATGTTCCCCACTGGGTGGCAACTTTTACGGGATAAATACGGGAAATGCACGTCCTCCTAAAACATCGGTTAGATGATTGAAAGAGCGATCCGCCGCTTCCACCAAATACATATCCTAGTCTGTGCACAACCTTGTTCTCAGCTGGTAATGGCAGCCGGCGCCACACGCCAACCCATGTACCGTAGATAACCGATTGCAAGGTGGTAGGACGGGTAGACCGCGCTCTGCCAGTAGGGTTGGGAGATTAAAACGAGCAAACCTATTAACGGCATAAAGTTACCAGCATTTTAGGCCATCATATGAGCATTCCAAGATGAAACACCAAAGTGAAGAGGGCCACTCCATTGAGCAAAGAAATATTGATGGAAGGCTACAATGACACATATGTTCCTCGGTCGATTCTCCATTTCGCAAACTGCGCAACTGCTTGCGGAACTTCTTTTTTACTTGTAGTCCTCTTCGATGGTGGATTCAACTACTTCCAGGATACTTTGTCGGATAGCTTTTCATGATCAAAAACCTAACACATCACGCTTTCGATTCACTGAACACCCTTACAAATCGAAAAAAAAATTCATAGGAAGCCGCAAATCCTTTCTAGCAACCGAAAGCGGCTTTATGCCCTCCAGCCTGTGTGCTATTTTGGCATTCTCGGTACCCAATTTGCTTGCGTACATGGGAAATGAAAACGAAAATTTAGAGCATTACATTGAAAGAATTCACCATGTTCATCACGTTAATCTTCTCTACGAAAATTCTTAACATAACTACTTCTCTACAAAAATTTAGCACAGATTTTGCGAGGAAAATCTTCGAAAATACTCTCGAGAATAAAACTCATTATTCTGATGAAATATTAATTGAAAAATTCTTCCTCGTTAAAATGTCAAAATTTTCCCACTCGAATTTTATCCTATCCCATACAAAGTCAATAATTCTTTTTGGCAGAAAATATGATAAACTGAGTAATTTTATTAACATCGAATAACCTATGCTAAATTTTGTAGCACTCTTCACTCCCTTTACCTTTACTCTATGGCAACCACATCCCGATCATCATATTCGTATCCAATTTTCGATAGCACAAGCCCATCATCGTATCGGCATTCGAAATAAATCGAACAATAATTCATGAGCATCTTACTATAATATTCGATATTTCGTTAAGCAACATAAACAACGCGTTCTGCCATCATACTCGTAATTGTTTTGTAAACCATTAAAGCATACACCGGTTCACTGTGTAAGTAACAAATTGCTATTTTAAAAAATCTCATATTAATATGGAAAATAAAAATGTATATCAAACTAACAATATCGTACATCACAGAGAACATCAACGCCAACAGCACGAGAAAGCAAAAGTACGAATTCGAAAGGACAAAAAAATATTTCAAAGAATATAAAAATAATAAGACCGGGTATGCCTGAGGAGAGCAAAAAAAGGAAAGAGAAGGTGCATGACGGTAATATCGAAAAATAGCACTCAACTTTAAAATGAAACAATGCAATATTTTGAAACGACAGTAGATATTAGTTCCAAAGCTAACATAACTATCCCTAATTGCCGCCCGAGAGTGGAATTGGGATTGGCGGACCTTCCAACATTCGAGCTCCAATACGTAATCCTCCAATATCGACCGTCAACTGCAAATGGATGACTCTTAAAAACATGAATACATATATCAACGAACTTCTTTCCCCCCCCCCCCCCCCCCCCCAAAAAAACCAAACTTTTTGGTCCTCCAAATCTACAAATTCCGAGAAGGAATATTCAGTAAAATCCTCTTTTTTCTCACAGTGTCCTTTTACTTTTCCTCTCTGACCATAAATAGTTTTCGCACCGGCTCAATTTGTGACGTTTTGCCAATTAACTTTTCACAAGACAGAGGTCTTTTGAAAAGTTGATTGGCAAAATGTTTTTCAAAAGCTCTCAAATACTGGCTTCCGTTTTTTCTCATTCATTCTCTGTAGGTAGCGATTTTCTTCTCGTTCCTCTTCAACTCTGCTTCTCATCGCTATTCACTTTAAGAATTTCACGTAAACCAAGATAAACGGAAACCATAGCATACCTCATCGTCGGTCGAGATATCCGCATTGATCCAAGCATAAGCGAGTGGACGATGCAGACGAACACTATACGTACCCGAGGTTATTTGTCCTATCCGCTATAAATAGTCATTCAGGAATAACCATCCATAATCACACCTGCATGTTGTCTGATGTAACTATTTTGTTGCGCTAATATTTAGCTTCTTCTCTCTCCCTCCCAAAAAAAAAAAAAAAAAAAAAAAAACAAAAAAAAAAAAAAAAAAAAAAAAAAAAAAAAACAAAAAAAAACAAAAAACAAAAACATAAACAAAACAAAGAAAAACAAAAGCGGAAACAAAAAAAAAACAGAAAAAACAAGAAAAAAAAACAAGTAACATCGCGAGGAAAATAAAGCACACACAGAGTAACATCATAAAACCAACATTCTTTCCCTTAACAAAGCATAAAAATAGCCGCAGCTACCACCTAAACTGTACAATCTCTCATTCTGTAAGTTGAAAGCTTAAACTGCGAAACAGCATCACAACATAAAGGTACGCTAAATAAATTGCTCCGACTGAACGAAAGATGAACGTCAGAAAAGAAAAAAGAGCATAAGTTGAAAAAAAAACCTCTTCAGCTCCTTGCTTCCTCACCACTTCCATTCCTTTCGGAACGCTCGCCCAATCCTGCACACCTTCCAAGGGATCACAAGCCAACAGTACCTTAAAAACAAAGACAATGCTGCGTCTGCAATTTCCGACATCTCAATCGTACAGATAAACGTCTATTGCAAAATGAAAGACCGAAGAAAATGTTACATGAGAACAAATACTTCTCATGAAGCGATGATTCAAGATCGTCAACTAGCGGCCCTTGCAATATGCAAATACAGGTCGATAACGAACAGAAGAAAAGATCAAGGAAAGTCGCTCGAATACATGTGCATTATTGCGTAAATACATCATCCAGAAAAATATGCTGTATTGTTTCGTTGTCGTTAATCGTCAGACTGCCGTCTTATTTTGTCCTCGAGATGATAATTTCTATCAAAAGTGGGACGCCGCATTCAACATCTATCAAAACAACCTTTGCATTCTATAAAGACGACTGCCATCAACATTTGATTATACTCGTTTCCTATAAATTCTGAAGTCACTTAAATAGTCTTTTTAATGAGAACAATCAACTGCTAATTCAGTAAAAATGTTGCATATTAATAAACATTAAACAACATATTAAGAGGTAAAATATCCATTATTACCATTCAAGAGTCGACGTGCTTTTGCAGCAGAAGCCGCTATCATCTATGCTTACTTCTTACCGGAAATGGAAAAAGACAACTAGCCTTAAGGTGTGCCAACACCTTCCGTTTGATGATATTACGAGGAATAAGAACATAAATGGTTGGAAAATATGGGGAAGTTAAGCCATTACCTGCTTCCTTCTCCACTTCTTGTGCGAAAGCTCAAGCACAGCCGCTTTACCGATGAAATTTTTCTTGCTCAAATCAACTAAATGTCCCAAACCACATTCGTATGGATTCGTGCCCAGGGTCAACTGAAATCGAAAATGCATCACAAAAATGAAATCGTTAATGGAAGATATGTATGAAGGCTTCCACATATGATAATTTTTGTTGAGGTATCATAAATCCTATAAACAATATCCAATCTAAGAAACTATAAAATAGTAGCATCACTTCCCAAATACGCACCTGTACAACTCCTTAAACCTATAAATAAATAAATAAATAGGCATAATTCACTTATACTTCATAAACAAAAAAATAAGAACCAAGTAAGCCAGGCTAAAATTTCAGTGATGTCCTCAAGTAATTCGATTTGATAAAAACATACGCTTCATATTGTAACCTTTTTATTGATAAAGGAATGATCATTTGCCATACTAATGTTTCGTCTCATAGATAAACTGCAGAAAGGCAGGATTTGCAAAACCGGTGACTTCACTAAAGAAAAAAATAATTACGATGGGATAGTGTTCCCATAAAATTCTCTAAGGAACCTCCAGCCTAGCTTCGATCTAAAATCTTCTAAGAAATCTCGATCCTATCTTAGATCCACAATGATAAGAAAAACACAGAAAAATATCAGGCCGGAGATGAAGCGATAAATGCTGAATATATCCAACCTCTCTTCCCCACAGCTTGAATCCATGTTCAAGACGCATCATATTCAAAGTCGCTTGACCAAAATTCACGATGCCATAGTTCTTCCCTTCGTTCATTATAGCGTTATACAACTTCAGTGTATCAGCTCTGAAAATTTCTTTATCACAAGGTTAAATGCTAGACCGTTGGAACTTTTAAGTATATAGCAGAGCTGGAAAAACGTTTTCCATCATCCCTACCAAGGAACTTAACAACTTGAGACCACCTCTCCTTTCTCTCCTCCCTTGATGAGTTGCCGAAAAATTTCGCACCAATTAAAAACTTCAAACAGTACATCGTTCAAAATACTCTTGAGGCTTCTATCCAGCCTTGCTGCCAAACACTTGAAAAATGCTACATCCAACAGTACATAATCGTTATGCCACAATCCATTAGGAAGCGGTGCCATTTCTTCCTTTTTGATCATGCGCGACGTAAGGGATAAGCAATATAAGTAATAAGAAGAAAGGCTGTACTGAGAGTGAATTCAGTCTCCCAAATTCTCCTCAGTAATGAGAAAAAGAGAGTGACTCTACTGCTAGTCCCATCCGACAACAGTCAGAGAAAATTTCTGAGGCTTGAGGTCCTGAAATTTTGAAGGTGAATGATCGAATGCCATATTACGACATCGAACTGCATTATATCAATGTCAGCAAACGCCTAAAAGAAAATTTTGCAGAACAACAACTTCCCACAAACATGTCACATGACTTTGAAATGCTTCTATCACTGTTTCTTTCCAT
>JAARMF010000623.1:48271-59922 GCA_022844705.1 Toxascaris leonina | reverse complement strand
GGAGGTAGGGAAGGGGGAAGATAATTAAATCAGAGAAACGATAAATAACTTTGTTGTGAATTTTCCGATATTTTCGTACGGGGTTTTTCAGATTTTTATACGAGGGTCAGCTCCTTAAAAATCAGAAATCCACGAAAAATGGGATGCCATATCCTTGGGAATTGATCAAACTTTAATGAAAATTTTCCGCCGAATTAAAATCTCTCACTCAATTCTTTCTCATTATTTCTTTTTTTCTTCCTTCGCACAATTGCATTTCATCAATGTCGCACCCGAAATGACCATTGCTAATCGCTACCAAATATATTTTCCATAGCTTTATTGCCTTTCCTATATTGCTTCCGATGCTTATCGCTTACCGAATTGTCATCACATTCTCTCAGGCATATCCTCTACTGAATAATACCGTTAATGTACAATGATCGTTTAGTAATATATATAAAAAATAAATACAATTCTGCGATTCATATTTTATGGTGATTATGGCTGTGCAAAATTAATGCCGAAATAGTTCATCCATCAACGGATCAATTTTCTGCTGATCTGTTGAACGGTGGGTGGTCTCGAACAGATGAAGCATATAAGTTGAGATATGCCTGTTGAGATATTACTCAAAGCATGCTTTATGCTTTCTTTGGGAAAACTCCTCAAACAAATTGCATTAATTCGTTGTCTTTCGCATAAATTTTAAATGCTTTTGGTGAACGCATATGCGTATTGCTTTAATGATGGACATCGATGTAATGGCGATGTTCGATATATATTATTCGTTTTATTATCGTTGATTAATTTTTTTAAATGATTAATTACTCTTTTAAAAATATTAATATTTCTCTATTGCCGATTTCTCTTCGAATAATAAAATTTTTTTCCCAATTATACAAAGTGATTTTTTATAGTCGTACAAAATATTATAGTCAAATTTTGGTGGGAGAGGAAGAGATGGAGGAATGGGAGGGAATAGGCGGACAGGAGGAACGAGATGCAATAAAAAGTCTTCGAGAAGCTATCTGAAGGGTGAGGATTGCGTGAAAGGAATGGGTGTATTCTTTTCTCATCGTATTGGGAGCACTTGACTGTATCTCGACATAAACTTGATTACAAATTTGTTAAAGATTTTTGAGAATTAAACAGCTTTGTAGTAAGGTGATGGTTGAGGAGAAAGGGAGAGGGGGAACAAGAGAGAAGGGATGGGCTGGAAGGGGTGGGGTGGGGGGGAGGGTGACTAACTTTTCTTCACTACTCCACTCAACCCTAGTTACCAGTGCTACACCTCAAATATCATCACTTCGTAAGGTTGTCTAATATTTGGTCTGATGGGTAGTTCATATAAATTTGGCATGCTGTTTATTGCTTTTTTATGTCTCTAAAACACAATAATTTTTACATAGTTAACACCAACTAGAAAAAATAATAGCAAAAATAGAGAATGCATTGAAGTGTGGTGATGTTTAATCTCTCATCAATATATAAGCAGCAATTTCTGAAGTCATCTCACGTATTGCACCAGAAAGCACTTAACGATTATGACTCTCTAATCAATATATTGTCTTGAGTGATGTTTTGAATAACTTCTCTTGCAATATTTACTCAAATTTCTTGATGAAAGATTAAAAGAATATTTGCGTTACTTTTATTTTCATCCTCTGAAAGGTTTATTTTTATTTTTTTCTTTTCATCAGAATTTCTAGCCAATACAATAAACAATACTAGGATAAGACTTCAGTTTCTAGAAAATCCTCTCGAATCGTATATAAATATTCAGCGAAATTATTGAAAATTTCATTATGCTTTAATACAAGCATTCAGATTTGTCCGGATGCGGAATTGTCCGGATATTATAATCTGGATGCGTTTCATATTCCGATCCGGGGAACTGAGAATATCCTTGGAGGATGATTAGCGATCCTCATCGATATTCTTTCCGGCGGATCCTATATGACGAATTATTTGTGGGCGAAATTTAATGGTTACTTGCATTTCAACTAATTTGCGAAATGAGTTAATGATGAGCTTATAGAGGCATAAAAAAATCTCTAAAATTCCATAAAAGTTTTTATATTCAAAATTGAAAATCTTACGCTGAGCTTTTTCTATTAAGAATGATATCTATTATGAAGTTAAATGAGGAAAATATTTGTTCTCTATGTGAATAATCAATCCGATTTTGATGATATAAGATTTATTAAGTTTTTATTCATTAATAAGCGTAAATAAAGAATTCAAAAAGAATAAAACAACTCTATGTAGGAATACATGAAAACTGGCGATATTTGATGTCGATGATCGCAACGCTTTACTTACGATATAGATCGCTTACTGAAATAAAAATAATATTTATTTTATGAAAATAATAATAGCAATGATAATAATAATAATAATAATAATAATAATAATAATAATAATAATAATAATAACAATAACAATAATACTGATAGTAAAAATAATAATAATGATAAAATGGTAGTAATAATAATAACAATAACAGTAATAATAACAATAACAATAACAGTAATAAGAACAATAATAATAATAATAATAATAATAATAATAATAAAGAATGGTCGCTTGTAAAGGGAAATCCTAATCTACGAAAATGAGTGACCGTATTGAAATTCCTTGTCGTTTCGGAAAAGTTTAATACAATTTCTTAGAATTTTTTGAAGAAATATCTTTCTGAAACGCTTTTTTCTTTTTAATATCCCTCAAAAGTTTTTAATTGTTTTTGAATTCTCATATATTTTCATCTATTATTTTTGCCTCTTTTTCTTCGAATCTTTTTCCCGACTCCAAAAAAATTTTTCCGCATTTGTAAAATTTTAATTCTCAATCCAAAGGAAATTTATATCATTTCATCCATCAATTGTATTCCTTAGAAGTCTATATTGAATAAGTAGAAAATCACTCACCGCCCGCGTTCTCTTCACCTTTGCGAGTGCTTCTTTCATTGCTCGAACGATATCCTCTGCACGATCATAGAAGTTCAAATAGTATTTATGTCGTCTCAGATTATTCACTCCGGGAATTCTTTTGCCATTCGCATCTGCACACAATTTATTTTATAGTCCAGAAACTGCATTGCNGGGAGGGGTTAAATATTTGAAATTCTTCCAAAGATGAGCTGCTTCTTTCTTTCCTCTCTCCCTCTTACCTTTATCCCCTCCAGCTAAAAAATATCTAGCAGGTTTTAAAAGCCAGAAATTATGTTCCAAGAAATATTATTCAATGGATAGTCCAAGCATCGGAGTGCTATTATTCCCAGAAATAATATTGTTGCTTAACCAGTCATCAATTCTGAAGCTTTATGGGTTTCGAACAGCATTCGGCTGAATGGATTTGAGCGCTCACATCTTACCCTCCATCTCATTTCCTCTCAGTTTCTTTGCCATTTCCTGATAAATAAAGCGTTGTAGATTCCGATGGAAAATAACTGCTAAAATAGAAATTCTGTAAATATTTCGCCGCGGCACTTTTCATCTTCTCATTCCTTCTCCCATCCTTCTCATTCCCTACTGCTATAAGAGTTAGTTGGTGTGCTTCAGCTTTTCACTGAAAAGCATCTGCATTGAAGCTAGAAATAGCGACAAAAAATACGACTGCATAATGTGATGGTGAAGGACTGAAAAAAAAAGAAATACTTAAGAGTTGCATAACTCATCGATTTGACTAACGAACCAAGGAAGAGAATACGTGGAGTATATCGGCCATCAGGTGAATATTCCTCTTCGTTTGGTTCTTCTTTACCGACAGCGTTCACCATAACGAATTGCCTTGATAACTCGACGATTTCTTTTCTTTCTTCCGGATGATCACGAAGTTCTTTTTGTAAATCTATTAAATATTAGCATAGTTAATAATAATAAATACTAGGCAAATATAACTTATTAATGAGCCAAAGAGTCAATAAAACTTAATGTCACTCGGTGGGAGAGATTGAGCGTTGAAAAGGACGGGAGGATGCACGAAGCCTGAGGTAAGAGTCCCGAATCAGATCATTCAAATCTCTTCGCTTCATATATTCACGATTCCCGTCAGGATGCTAATTACTCTCGTGTTTATTAGCATTAATAACAGGTTAACGCCACACCTGTAATCATTTGTGGACCTGAATTTCGACCTAAATTTACGCAACATTTTTGCACAATGATCATTGTGCCGCATATCGAAGACCGATGGAAAAAAGTCATTATGTTATCAGTAAATAAGTGAATGCATTGTGGCTGTTAATGTATATATCTTTTTCAACAACAATATGTTGAAATATCTTTGATTGCAATAATCTCCCACTGCGCTTTCTCGAAAAAAGGCATGAAGATTTTTAGCTTTTTATTAGCCTCACTCTCGATTTCACTCTCGAATATGTTTTTCCCTAGAGTATTTTCTCCTTATATTTGATTATCTCATCCATCATTTCCGTCGTAATTTTATCTAAGTTGAGAATGTTCATAATAAATCGCCCTAAATATTTTCAGAAGTTGAAAAAAATTGGCCTAATAAGTTGAAAGCATCAGAAAGATTATCAAAGATAGACGAAGAGGAAATCTAAGTGAGATTGCCAAATGGAAAATGTCTATGTGCTCTTCTAAGAGGACAGCGTAAGACTATTCCCTTGTTATTTACTTCGTTTTCGATGAATGGTCTGCGGAGAATTTTGGATGCAATTTTAGTGTAATAATTTTACCACAATTGTTATTTATTTCTTAAGCTGAAATAATATTCCATCCATATCGATAATTTGAACTTCGAATATTAAGTTTAAGTTTATTAAGTTTATTTTATCTATTTTTATTCTAATTTTTATTATTATATTTATTAATTTTTATTATTACATTTATTCTAATTATTATTTTATTATAATTTTAATGTTAATAAAGATAATCACATCAATTACTGCTTCTCATTTATCTATATTTCTTTCTGATTCAAGCTTTAAAACTTTTTCTTTCGGCTTTTTTTGTCCTTCATATCTGCTCATTTCTGAATTTCCATATTATATAAGATGAAATGATTGCTATTAATAGCGATGAGGAGAATTTTTCACCGAAATTCACATCGAAATAAATGGAAACTTAGCAAATTTCTCATATTCGCTATTAATGAAATGATTTAGAGCTATTGACATAAAAAAAAATAGCGAATTCGAAAAGTGCGAAAGATCAAATGGCAAATGTTCGCTTAGCGAACATTTGAAAAGTTAATTCTCTACAAAATGATTTATCAATAGTGCATTTCTTTAGTACAACACAAACTCCAAAATTGTTGAGAAATAATAAATTTTTGGTATGAAATTATTTTCGACGAATACTACACTATTGAGAATAAACGATGAAAAGTCGAAAGTCGATTCGATTGACGAAAAAAAAAGACTACAATTGTGAAGTTTAATTTGAGAAAAATTCAGCGATTTTTTTCCGATTTCTTTCTTGAGATTTCAATTATAAACACAGTAAAACTTCCGCTTCTTTCGAGTATCTTATTGATGACGAGCATTCAGAACAAGAATATAGCTCAGAAAATAATCAAAGAAGCGAGTTTCAACTCTTGTCCTGATAAACAAATAAATGAATAAATAAATATATATTTATATATTTATATTTATATTTGCATTGACATATTCATACATTTATGTACTTATATTTATATTGTAGAATTTTCCCAAAATTCCATAAATTCACTGCTAAGGTCAGCAGTTTAGTCCACATCTATAGTCGAATGCCATTTAAGCAACGATTATTTACATATTTGAGTTGTATAAAAAGAAACTCAGCGTTCAACTTACCTAGACATGCTTTGCACCAAGTATTATGAATGAGTAAAAATATTGGCTTATTGTTGAGACGAGCGGTGACAAATGCATCCGCATATGGAACCCAGTTGATATCATCACCAAAACCTAAACTTAACACTTTTGATGCAATTGTTTTAGCACATTTTGCAATTTGTGTTAAAATGCAATTGCAAAAAGAAAATATAACACTTATTTATAACACAATCAGCACCTATTTATAACACAATCAAAAATATAACACAATCAGCCAACGAACACCAACTTGGGTGATGAATTTATACAAGAAAATAATGAGGATCACACAAAATATTACGCTTAATGAAGAAATATTTTCTTGCAGCATCATTATTTCTCGGCTCAGTCGATGAAAAATTTTGCTCTCGACTCTATTCAACATGCTAATAAAGTTTAAATAATCTCATTAGAAGATAACAGCTATATATTCGTTCGATAAAAAATATGATACCAGTATTTGGTATTATACCAAGATATGGTACTATACCAAATGGTTTTTTTTGCGGTAATTTTCGACTTTACCGAATATTTTGTGATCTTTAGTTTTCTATCACCTTTAATTTATGCAATAGTTCTCAAAATTTATTCAGCTTATTTCGACGAAATATCAATATTATTGTTTTTTCTTTATTTTCTTCATATGAATTTGTTCTAATTTTCTCTCAGGAAATATGGATGTCATACGACATTGATGATTTTTTTTTCTGAATTTTTATTACGAAGAAAAATATGCCAAATTCAATTCCATCAATACAAGTGCGGAAATTTTATGTGACGAATGTGACTTGATAGTGGTTTTAATGAGAGGGGAAAAAATATACACTTCGTAATAGTGTCGGATGGAAATTACCTCTTCCGAGTGATTCGCCTACGACGACACCAATGAAAGACAATAAAGCGGCGAATACCAGTTTATGCATCCTAAAAGAAAGAAAAAAAACGAGAAAAATAAATGAAATTAACACAAATAATATTTAAATAAATCGAATAGATACTAATCTATCATAACGAAAGGAAATATTCCATTCAATTATTATGAACAAATTTTCCGCGTTTTTTTCATAGCCTTCTTCGGATAACAAAGAATTGTGTTATGATAACACATCTCATTCTTAGGATTAGCAATAAACATTCGACATTGTGCAACAATATTGATAATTCTTTGATATGAGACAAAAATTATCATAAAAAAAGAAAATTTATTACGTCGAATTGGGGACACATCTTTGATGAACGCGAGGACAATTGAAGATTGCTGAATCAAAAGCTTTTGTTATTAGAATATTTTATATTTAAAATTGATATGCATAATTAAATTTTTTCAAAATTAGGATAGTATATGGCACTGAAAAAGACAGTTAGCAGTAAATTATGGGGGACGGCGGGGATGGGGGGAGGAGGAGGAGGGGGGGGGGAGGGAGGAATTTGAGGAGCGAGATGTGATTAACAAGCAATTTCAATTATCATTTCTTAATCCCTTTTTCAATTTAATAGTGAAAAGAAGGAGTTAGTTTTTTTATTCTCATTTACATATTTGTTTCCATAGTCTAACAAATTAACAGTCATTACATAGCTATTATTAGATGGAACAGTTTTAGTAGAGATTATAGGGAGAGTAAGGATCGAAATTGATTGAATCGAAATAATAGAAATTATCGAAAATACGAAATAATATTATCGTTACTGTTCTTAAATGCAGTTGTTCAAATGGACAAAGAAAATTGCATATGGCAATGAAGATATAATCATGAACATGACATCATGTAGCTATAGATACATATATACACGAAATAGGTTTATTCATATAGATGCAGCAAGGAGCATGAACAAGCAAGGAACATCGAGGAACTCGGTGGGATTCAGGGGAATGCATAGGGTGATGAATAGATATATCAGATGCTTGATGGGTTGAATGAGTGATAGCTGTGAGGACGAAAGAGTCAAGGCTGTTCTTTTAGAGATGGAAACATTTTTTTATCTCGAGGAAACTTTAAGCGAAACTATTCGAAATATGAATCACTCTAAAATAAAATTATAAAAGGCGTTTTTGATTATAAAATATTATAAATAATTATATAAATGAATTATAAATTATATAAATTATGTTTTTTTTGTGAAAAACATTTTATGGCTAAAAACTAAGATATGAATTCGATGTTCTCATTTCATGGCGAACAAAAAAAAAGACTTTTAAATGGTTTATGCGAAAATTTTTTCATAATTTTATAAGAAAACATCAAATTTATACATGATGGTATTCGAACGTTTCCAAATTAAAAACTTCGAGTCGAATTTGCTAATCGGGCGAGAAAGTATTTTTTTGTATTTAAAAAAAAATATTTTTGATAGTTCTTATATTTAAGAGAGGATGAGAAGACCATACTTGTGTGCATTACTCTAAATTAGATCGATAGGGAAACTATATAAGTTTCATTGTAATGCTCGAGACATCGATGTCGTAAGGCTTACCGGATGTATTTGGCTATTCTATAAGGGCTTTGAGGGAATTTCTCCAATTAACCTTGGGAAGGATTTTTACATTGCGGGAAGCTTTCATGCTTTAAATTCCCATGAAATGCCCATGATTTTTGTTTTCTTTTTTTTTCAAGGTTTGATGTTGTTTGTTCAACTATCACAATCCTGATCACTCGATGATTTCATTGAGATCAGTTTTGAGGAGTTGAAAGGAGCGTCTCGTAAAGATGGATAGATTCAAACGGCATCAGCGAATTGCTTATGTCCACCAGAGAGACGATCCGAATCGTTGTTAACATAGATCAGGAAGGGAATTAATCTTGGGACGCTTCCTTGAGGAATATTATTGACGACGTTATGATTGAGCGAAAGGGATAACCCCACTTTCACGTTGAATGAATAACTTTGAAGAAAACATACGATTCATTTCAACTATGCATAAATATCAAAAAACCTTCGTATGGTCAATGTACATTATGTCAGTTATCCAGCGATTCATTGACGAGATCATTTGCGATAAGATAGAGCGGCCGTTGAGGAAACCATACTGCGGGCAGCTAATAAGCGATCGGGATATAAGGTAGAGAAATATTGAATCTTTAATGAAGGCTTATATAAGCTTACATATGGATGGCATTAGGCTTATAGGGTAGTTATTTTCGAATAAATCAGGAGGCTCTTCATTGGGGGTGGGGGGGGGGGGAGGGGAGGGGGATGATAATAGTCGCCTTATGAGCAGAATGAACTGAGAAACGAGAGATTTTTCTCGGGAAAGGTCATAGGTAAAGGAATAAGCAGAGTCATTGCCTGTATCTCTTATGAAATATGACGGCTAAGTGGATGAAGATCGAGTGTGAACTGAATATAATTATAAAGTCGCTGAATTAAGAGTTGTCACATGAAATGTTTGGAACCATTGAAGATCGTTTAATTAAATGTATAAATGTTACTAAATTATTATTTTTCAAAAAAATGTGTAAAAATATAAAATATAAAATAATTGAATTAAAAAAGGGATAGAAATCTTTCAAAGTTGTTGTGGCAAAATTGCCGATAGCAAGGCGAAGGCTAACGAAGAAATACGCTATTGTAGCACATATTTCAGAGCGATTTTTTGCAAATTGCAGGTGAGGTTGTTACGATGAATGCTTTATTAAAAACACCAGGAAGGTAGTAAATTCGAAATCTGTCGAATTAAAAGCCACACAATTGTGCTCAGCTAAGCAATGCACAGTACAGCATGTCCAACTATATTTTTCAAAGAATCCATAAAAATTTGAGAAAAGAGGAAAAATTTGAAGGATTTCATCGTTCGTCAACTTCAAATTCACCACATATCAAATTAGCAATAATTATGAACGTATCTTCTTATTGAGCATTTCCACTCATTTTTTTGCATATTTTCTACTCGTTTTTTTAATTAATTTTATTCACTTAATTTATTATAGTTTTCAAAATTTACAAATAATAATTAATGGGGAAATTTAGACGGTAAGAAAAATAAAATCGTACACGGAAGAGAATCGCCATAAAAATGATCTAATGGAATGAACGTCGAATCACATAAAAAAATTACGTAAAAGTGTAAGAGAAAATTGCACCTTTCGTTGCTTTTTTTTTCTATTTTCTTACAACTACAGGTGGAACATTGTAAAACGTAGAAAACTTGTTATCGCTGAATGTCTCAGTCAGTTTTTATTAAACGTTTATTGATTGGGAACGTCAATTATGTTGATTATTTCTTAGGAAATTATGTTTATTTCGTATGAATTTATGTTTATTTCATATGAATAATGTTTTATTTGTTGCAATAATTTTATTTATTTTTTATTTTGTTTTATTGAACAGTTCAGCTTTCTGAATCGATCCAAGAAACAAGCTTCAAGTAACTTCTTCAAAGGTAAGCTTAAAAGATAAGTGGAAAGGTGAGTGGAAGCTAACAAATAGGGTATTGAGACAACCTGATTATATAATCAAGAAAGTAGGTCCATTTCCCTTTTAACTTCTTCTACCTTGACTCGCCCCACACTAATGAGAAAATGGGATGATAAAGTTCCTTTTCGGTCCTTTTAGGTTCCTCTCAATCTATTCCTAGACAAGCTCACTAGCTTGATGAGTCACCCCTGAAGGCAAAGTTAGAAGTTAAGTAAGTGTATATAATCATATAGTTGTTTTAACTCCTACATCAATATATTCAAGTTGATGGCTTAACACCGGAAACAGCTATGGCTTACTTAATTCGTCTCGAAATTTGCATTCACTTTCAATCGGTTCGGATTTCATCTCAAACTGGTCGGATCTTTAAAAAAAAGAATCAATCTTGGAGGGGTGAATCTCTATAATTAGTGAGACGTTTTCAAATTTGAATTCACCACCAAATTCATTTTATTATTTGCTGAGAATTTATGCAGGCGGTTGGTCAAGTGATGTTTTATTTACTTAAAAAAGACATATCATGCCACTTCCTCCGATGCATTTCCTTACTCATTTGCAGAAATGGGTAGCCAACCAAATTTACGAAGTCGACGATGTTTAATTTTAAGAAAAAATTGTTAAACATTAAGGCGACTCTATAACTGTAGAGCATTCAACATTCGCTTCATATTGAACATCCAGAAAGGTCACCTCAAATCCATAAGAATAGATCCAGGGAGGGGGAAGGGGGAGGGGGAGAAAGGGAGGAGGCAGGGGCCAGGAAACGACTGATCTCTCTTCTTCACTACTTTTCGACCAATTCAAATTCTTAAAAATATCGAAAATTTGCCAAATTGATTTTCAAACAATTAATTTACGCAAATATACTGAGGAAGTTGATAATGCTGGAAGAAATTATTACAAATACCGATATATTGGCCATGGCCGTGGGTGGTCATGGCCAATTTCAAAATCTCAGACACTAAAGAAATATAAAATCTTTACCGTTCTAAGAAATTGTGCGCCTTTTGAAATGTTCATTTTATAGAGGAAACAGTAGGAGGAGCGCTTTCATTCAACATATTGATAGAAGTTCCGAAAAAAAGAGAAAACTTCGTAAAGAATGCAAGAAATTACAGCTTAATTAATTACACTTAAGGTGTTACAATACTCATTTTTATTCGGGAAATTCTTTCAATAAGTGTATATTTTCTTTTTTTAAATGTTCTATAAATTACTTAAAGATATTCGCGATAATATATTGAGGTGATTTGATTAAATTTTATGCTAATTTGCGATAATCATCTTATTTAGCTAAGTAAACGCAAGCTTTACGATGTACAATCTGAAGGAATCTGGCTAATATTATTTCATAAATTAGCAATCGTTTTAAATTTATTATTATAAACTTTTTTTTTCATTCCATATAATTCATGTTTCTTTATCATATATATATATA
>JAARMF010000623.1:35270-47871 GCA_022844705.1 Toxascaris leonina | reverse complement strand
ATATATATATATATATATATATATATACATAATAGCACTGTAATGATTTATATTCTTTTTATTGGAGTATATTTATCTTTATTGCTGAATCTTCCGGTTTTTCTTATAATCAACGTGAATATTATTAGAGTTATCGTGTTATAATTTTTTATTCAAATTTTTCTTCATTGATTTACTTTATGGCGAATATCAGCTACTGATTTATCTCAGATAATAAATAGAGAATTCAATTTCTATATTTCTATTTTCTATTGTCTCTAACACATTTTTATTTGCTTAAATTTTTATTCTTTATCTATATTATAGTATATTAAGGAATCAATTTCCTCTGGAAATAAGCCATCCAAACATCTGCTATTTAGCTCATCTTTTTCATCATTTTTTTGCACCTTTTACAGCTGTATATTAATATTCATCATCAAAATTAAAACTACAGATTATATTCCAACAACGTTTCTTTTATAGCCAATGTGATTGTTTCAATAATAAAAAAGCAGAATTTATGATTTGAATTTGGGATTATTTCAATTATTTTGTAATCCTCATTTATGCCTCATTGACCTTTACCCCCCCTCCCTCCTCCCCCCTCCCCCTTTATGGTAATTTTTTTTTTGCAGCAAAATGCTTTCATATATCATTCATTGTTGTGTTCGTTTTCTATTGTAGTATATATATGCGAGACATTTAGTGAAAGAAACGTTTTTAATTTTTTCTTTCTTTTTTTTTCTAAACCAATCACAGCTACATTCCTCGACTTGATGGCGCTAACGACGTCTCGCCATTCGATCATCAATTTACAAACATTTACTCAAATAATGAAAATCGCCTGTCTTTGTCATTAATGGAATCAAAAAAAAGTGCACATATAAAGATGAAATAGAGAAAAGTGACATCGTATTAATTTCAGTATCAATCATTTGTGCTCATAGTATTCGTAGAGAGCTCACTTATTGCTAATTTTGAGATAATTTGGTCATCAGTTGTCATAATTCTTTGAGACTACTAGGTCCATGGAGATGTTATTCATTTTAGGAAATGCTAAAAGAGGATCTTAGGAGAAAGGGGACCAAGAACAAGCCAACATTCATACATACACATATATACAGACATACACACACATACTGGAGAGTATTGAATAGATATTGCACACAGTACGCAAACCGCTGAGTAGGAATGGCACATATACTGCATAAAAATTGAGTAAATTCCGTGCACGCCTCACCTACTACTGAATAGATACTGCGCACGCATACTATTAACCAGATACCGCACATACACTGCATATATACTAAGTGATACTGCGCACACGTAGTGTCAAATTGCTATTGCGCCTACACGAAATACTATCAACGATCGTTTTGCACTATAAATACTTTGAATATTTCAATTAAAAAATGATGCATTCAGCATCACTTATCCTGTAAAATAGTAACTCATTTCCGCTGCAATTCAGTTGAGTTCCAATACACGTATAGGTATTTGAAGGCAGCAGCAATAATTCTGCAATAATGGAAATATGGCATTCTCTAAGAACATAGAGAGAAAATATTATGATCGCAACCCTCTTTAAAATTTAATGACATAGGGTATTTATATGTTTCCAGCACAGTTTTGTCCTCTAAAGCAGCTAAGAGGAGTGGGAATCATCTAAATAGTCAAACTTCGAATATTCAAATTAATTTGACATCGAATTAAGCATTCATTAAAGCTTCAATTTCATGGTCATCACCTGATTGAGGAGGACTAATTCTGAATTAAATTCAGCTAATTTCAATTTCCGGAATTATTACGCTTCGGATGGAGCAAAAATTCAGGTCAATAGTTGTTCAAATTTCGAGTAAGCGAACTTAGCGCACATAAAATAACCGAATTTAAGTGAAACGAATTAAAATAATTCTTGAGAGGTGATCTACACAACACAAAATATACCACAATAATCTGTGAAAACACTCTATTTATAGAATTTTGGCGTTGATCTAAAATAACATTAATCAAATATGTTTTTCGAGCAGAAAAGAAAAATTGTTCGCCCGAAAAACAGCATATTTCATGAAAACCAGTTCATATCGACACATCTAAAGAAACATCGAATTCTTTCTATCGCTATTTTTCCATAATAATATTTGTGATGTGAATTCACTCAAATCGTTGACAATCATTGAAACGTTACTCAACGATAATATTTGAAAGTAGATGAATAAGTACAAAAGCAATGAAAAAAAAAATACCTCGTTGATAGTACTCTTCAAACGTTATTGACATTTTAGACTCTTCGCTTGATCGTTGGCCGAATTTTCTTTTTTATTGACCTTTGAACTTGTCACATTGTCATAGTTGTTTTTTTTTCTTCGTCAACGTTTCTCAAAATCGATGGAAAAAAGTTTAACACTTAAACAATAAAATGTCTGTATATGTGTAGAATTTCGACCAGGAAGTAGGTTGATGCTTTCATAGAGAAACTATAACCGTTAGCAGTAATTAACGCCCACTTTGAAAAAAGCCTACGAAACATTCGACTCCATATCTTGTCTAAGGACAACTCCACTAGCAAACTTATCTCTCTTCACGAAATCGTAATGATTCCTTAAAAAAATAAAAAATAAAAAAATAAAATAAAATAAAAATCCAGCAATAATCCGAAAGATCTCCACTACTGAGTCGTAGTGATTCCTTAAAAAATATTCGGCTATAACAGGATGCTTTCCATTGCTTGTGCTATAAAGAAGCTTTTCGTAGTAATTCGATTATCTGTAACATAGAGTACTGTTAAAACTGTACAAAATTTCCGTTTAAGCTCAAGTTTGTAAGCAAAACATTCGAATACACCTAAGGGTTTCGGGATTATGCTTGTTTTTGTTGCGGCAATGTTTTCTTTTTTTTTGTGTGCAAGAGGTCACTGTGCAATACGTTTTCAGAGGGAAATTCTGTGACTGCTGTAGTTCTGAGTTCTGGCAATGTAAGGAGTGGCACATAAAAGTTCACTACTGTGGTGTTTCAGTGCATAACGTCTCCACAAGATGATCCAATAGATGACTATAAGAGCGATATGAGCAGAAAGGAATGCATCGGTGGGAGCGTTACGATAGAGATGTGGGAATTACAAGAAGTGGAGAGGTTGAAGTTCAAATATGACTTGAATATAGAGAAAGCGTGCGGATAATATGGAGGAATGAAAAAAATTGGAGAAAAGGAAAGAAAAACCCGGAAGGGAATGAATGAATAAATGAATGAATGCAGAAGCAGGAATGCTTAAGAATGTACGATTTCTTTTGCAGCTTAAAATCATCAACGACGAAACCAGTTTATTACTTCTATTTCAGCCGTAATTGTGCTTAATTTTTGCGCATTCATAATCTTCCATTCCGCTTGTCTATTCATTCAGAAATCATTGATCATATTTGGGAATTTGCAGGAAAAAAAAAGAAAGAAAAGAAAAAACAATCATATATTGTCGTCGGCTTATTTATGCTCATTTCGGAGATGTTCTTCGATTCATCGCTCTTAGTCGTCTCTAAATACGAAGTGCTGCTATGATAATTAAAATTCTTTGTTGAATGTAAACATTACACAAAAATATTTTTATAACTTATTGTATCATTTATCTTTTTTTTTTTTTGCTTCATTATGGCTATTATTCTTGAATCGAATTGAATTGTCGAATTTTGCCGCAAAATTCCCATCGAAAAATCAACAAATTCAACTTTGCAAACGCTCTTATTTTTGGACGTATTTCTTATTTTCAATCTACTATATGATTAATGATTTGTTGTTGTTAATCAGCTGATCAATTTTGCCTTAGGCAATAAAAGAAAAAAAAGTTGATAGTTATTGAGCAACAAAATGTTTCATTGATTTCATGTTTTCTTAATTTGGATATAAGCTAAAGTATAGCAGAATCCTCTTGTTTTTGATGCATTAAAACCATCAGAGACCATACAGAAGACTTTTTGAATTATTAAATTGTCTCTAATGTCTAATAAATTGAAAAATTTAATTATTAAAATAAATTATGAAAATAGATAAGATAAATAAATAAAAATAAATAAAAAATAAACGAAATAGAAAATAAATTGAAAAAAAAAATCAAATTATTGTCTAATGTTCATAGTTACAAATCTACAAGCATAAATAAGTAATGCATTTGCGAGCCATTAACGGAGGCTGAGTATACAACTTATTTTCTTTACTGAATTATTTTTCTATAAAACGTCAAATTTACTTCACAGAGATAATTTATTATTGATGAGGTTAGTAGCGTCTTGATCAAATATATTCAATGATGGAATATTTTTTCAAAATTGCACAAATCGAAGTATAAAGAAATTATGCTATTGACTTAATAATCAAAGTGTTCCTATCGATTTCTTATCGAAAAACATTTGAATTATATGCTGAAGGATAAAGCAATTATCCATCAATCTATACCAGGGAAGGTATGCATCAGCTCATATGCCTGGAACAGGCAACGCCAAACTATGGATCAAATTGTTTTGCAGTTTTGAAGTGATACTGTACGACGGAGTGGAGAAGTTCACCAAATCGATGATAAGGATTGGGAGTTCTACTGGAGTCCTTTTGGAGTTTTTTTTTTTGGAGTTTTAGAGAGCCGAGAAGCTTTCCAGAAGGAAATGTCATAAAATACGAATGGGCATTTTTTTCTATTTGACCAGCCATTTTCATAAGTCGTTGAAAAACAATAAACATGTAAATTAATGTCTTAGTGTTTCATTCTATGTGATCACTATTAATGGCCGAACATAAATAACGAATTTCTTGCAATTCGGTTGGCGTGAAAAGAAATTTCACACTCGATGGTGTAAAATTCGTTGAATTTTTTCGTCCACTTTCTGTCTCTCGAAGTCTACAATTTATTTCAAACTTGACGGATGTATATGAGTGTTGGTATGGGTGATCATGACGCACATTTTTTTAAAAATGGTTTCAGAGATTTTCAATTGAAGTGGTTGACTCTAATTTCTTTTGTTTACGAGCTAAAAGCATTGCACATATACATATTTACGTACACACTCATAGAAACACACACACACGCCCAAACACATATCATGTGCACACGGACACAGACACACACGTACGCACAGATGGGAACTCATCATATTGTTTTTTGCATAGCACAATTACAAACTTGCTTGCAGAATTTACTTATTCTTATTGCTGATTTTGAGAAGGAGCACTTGAATGATGCCGTCATACAAACAAAAGTCTATTGCGATGAGAATAGACTCTAAAGGAAGAACAATTAAAAACACCTGAAGTGGATGTAAAATTTCTGCTACTTTTGCGATGGAAATTTCAATTCCCGTCACTACAGATGATTTGTGCATTTTATTTCAAAAATGATAAAGAGATCAGTCTTATGTAAGATGTGCAGCCACTTCTATTAATAACTGGATATTCGTTGATTGCTGGGAAGATGGAGTTTCCATTAGTAAGCTATGACAACTGTCAAAATCACTCAATTTTTTTTTGAAAGNAAGATGGAGTTTCCATTAGTAAGCTACGACAACTGTCAAAAGCACTCAATTTTCTTGAAAAAATAAATGCATATATGATTTCATTTTCTCTCTTCTTTTCAGTTAGTTACCCCTCCTATCTCTTTGCTTCTATAATTGACTTCCCCATCCTACATTCCTTCCTCCACTATCCTCTCTAATCATATGAGTAAAAAAAAAAGCCATTTTCCTTCCCATTTGCATATGTAACTTTCCCTGTAGTCCTCCTCGCATAGTATGTCTGAACTGAATATATTGCTTATTGCCACTGTATGCGATCTTCTTTATAATGTCATAAATTGCGAATTGATTTTCTCTCGCAATCATCCGGAATTCGCTGTCGATGTCGATATATCACATATTTTGTTCAGTAAAAGTTTCGAGCGTCATATGATTATTAAATGCATTGAAATATGCAAATATGCAAAATATCAGTTATTTATATTCCATTCGTGATATATCGATCCTTCTCAGATATGTTCCTTTCTATATTTCTATCCATCATTGTTAACAATACACTTTCTTGGTGGTCGTTGACGTTTTTGAGCTATCGACAACTTTTTGCATCCAGACAATTATTGGCATCATATTTTCAGCGAAGAGCTTTCCTTTTAAACTCATCGATACTTTTTTTCCGATGGTAAAATTGTATGGATGAATGATTTTCTTGCCTTGTTCGAGTCTACGTCCTTTACACTGCTCAATATATATTTTTATGCGCGTGCCCACCGAGATAAATTTGTTTGTGCTTCGAGAATTTCGCTATAGATTCGTATGTGCTCATAAATCTTCTTTTTGGAAGTGTTTCTTTGAAAGCCTACTGCTGTGGTCCCGACCGGAAGTTAGCGCATCGGAGTATCATGACTATGCCGTCTGCGAACTTCAAGCGCTGTAAATTTATCGCCGACCTTCCCCCCTCCCTCCCCTCCCCCTCCCCTCCCCCGCGCACTAGTTGCAGACTGGCGCTCAAAAAAGGTGTGGTAAAATGCAGTTCATCATCACGATGTTCCTTTGCCCCCCCCCCCCCTCCCCCAGGGCATTTCCGTTCTATGCATGAAAGTCTTTCAGGATAGAGATTACAGGGTGATGTATTCTAACACTTCCCATATACGTACAAAAGAAATGATGTGTTCAACAGGAAGGAAGGCTTTTTGATGGCTCTAAACTGCAGTTTATTTTCGATTATTGTAAGCATATGACTCGACTCGGTCCACTAGTTCAAAAGCTTGTCTGCTCGAGATTTTGCTTCTGTTTCGATTTGCTGCTGTGATGTTTCGTAGAAAATCTTTGGAAAACGTTTTTTTTTTCTTGAGATTTCCACTGGAAGTGATATTGGGTGGTCGTTTTTGATGTCCTTGGATTGCTTTTCTCTGGCAATAATCTTCAAATGGATGAAGCTTTCAGGAATTTTCCTAGTAGTTGCCCTCCATCTTGCAACAATTCTTCGATAAACACATCGATGATTGTGAGCTCACCGCGTTTCTTACGTCGGATAGAGCTTCTTCATTTTAAGTCAATGATTTGTATGAATTGTTCATGTTTTTTTTTGACATCTTTTCAAGAAAAGTGTGACCAGCCGTTCCAGCGTAGGGGTTTTCTAGAGAACTCTTGATGATGCGATCAGTTTCTTGCATTTCTATCGCTGAGCGATCTCTTTGCTCACGTTAGCTCAATTATCGTTTTTATTTTCAATGAACGAGCTCTCAAAGGACGTTCAGCTTAACACGATGGCTGTAGTTTCCTTGATTATATTCAAGTATTTCTGAGAATGTTTATCACAAACATTCGTTTTGCTCAGCTTGATAAGCTTGCAGAATTTCATGCTGCTCTGAGGAAATGCACCCATGTTACTCTTCATTCAAGCAATTCTCTTCCTCTCTAGGAGGTGAAGTTCTTGGCCTTGGCAAATTGTGGCACTTGGCTAATTTCTGAATTGGTATAAATGAGCATTGAAAAATTTCTCTTATTTTGTCTCTTCGCCGAATATCTTTTCTTCATCGCTTCTAGCCATTACGTTTCCCACCTTAACTCTTGTTGTGACGAATCGAAACTCGCTGCCCATTAGGAAGTGCTGGTCCATTTGACGAGAACTGCCTCATTCATGAAGATTTAACCTATTTTATTCTTTGCCTTTCCATAAATTCTCTTACAGATTCGTTTTCTCCCACTGCTTCATCTAAAAGCTTGCATCTTCTTTTATCTCCCTGTTTTTGCAAAAAACGGCAAGCAATTTTCCTGACAAATTGTTCAATCCCAATCCAAGATCTCTAACGAGTTGTTCTCCTGCTTTTTGTGCTTCAACTATAGCCCAAAGTGTCCTTCGTAGATTGCGGCAATCAAATTATATTCTTCATTTGCTTGGTAACGATTTGAGGCAAAGATCCGAGTTAGCCGCATGGTTATTTTCATCCTCACCTGAATTTCTGGAAAAGTGATAAGAGAATGCAATTGACTCTGAGTCTCACTCTTTCTATGCGTAAACCCATTCCACTTTCCCAAAATCTGGATCATTACCATGTATATGAGCAGTACCGCTTGGCCGATCGATAGCATGTCCGCTTTTCTGCTTACTTCTGCCAGGATGACCACAACGAATTTGATTTTCGACGCTTCTCCTTCCAACTGCTCTAAAGGGCTACTTAGTAGCAGCATTTTCATGCAGAAATTAAACATGGTCACGTGAACATCTGGATTTGGCCCCTTACTCTGCACTCTGGATGCTGATGAGCCGATTTGCCGTACCCTCGTTCAAATTTTTCTTTTTTGGGAAGGGGGGGGGGGTGAGGCTGGGAGAGGGAGTAGAGAGAGGGGACCAGAAACTACCTCGCTGCTCTCGTTCCGATGAGAGTGCCTGAAGTAAGCCAGAGAATCCAATCAGAGCAAACCCATAACCGATCACCCAGCAGAACGTACAAAACGATGAATGCACAAATTAACAGCATTCACCAATGATTTCAAAATTAAAAGTGATTGGAAAATCTCACTATGTGACTTTATTTTCCAGATAACAATTCCAAATATTGCTAAGCAAATGAGTTTATTGATCTTTTGAACTGTTAAAAAATCATTCATATGATGTAATGAAGTCATAAATGTTTTCCAAAATGCTTTATGAAAGCACTAAATTAGCATATTGCCTACGGCGCAAGAGAGCTACAAAAATCTAACATATTGTTTTTTATTGAAATGGTCCCAAAACGATGACGTGAGAGTATTGTAGCGATGTTTTTTGCTTAGTTGAATTATTTAGGGTTGCAAATCTTCTTCATCGTTACTAACCATTCTCCACAGTATGCTCATCCAGAAAATTTTTTTTTAAAATTGAATCGATGAAGCAATCGAAAGACACAAAAGAGAACCAACAAAAAGTGGGTTACGTCAAAAGGTCAAAAGAGTTAAAAACCGCTGGTGAAGAGTGTAACAATGTATGTGAAGCACTTTGTAGACAGCAGAAAACCAAAAGAAAAATGCTGCATTTTCACGTCAATATTTCACAACGAATCATCTCAGGAGACAATTAGAATTCCGAAAGGTAATCTCCTGATGTGACGATATTCTGGTACCATGTGATGAGAGCATCACTGCTTTAGCAACAGTTGAAACATCGTCGCTCGAAGAGACTATTCTGGAATAGATAATTAGCAGCACTTGCTTCACTTCCTACATTATATTTATTTATTTATTTATTCATATTTATATTTATATTTTTATTTTTATTTATTTATGCTTATATTTATATTTATATTTATATTTATATTCTTATTTATATTTATATTTATATTTATATTTATATTTATATTTATATTTATATTTATCAACAACCTATAGCAGTGTTCAAAAGACCATATAACAGGATCACTTTCCAGTAGCCCTGCTGCGGCAGGAATGTGTTCCAGGGAAATGGCGATGAGGGCATTGAATCATTACTGTCTCCTGCTCATATCTGAAAATTTTTTCTATTCCATTCAAAAATATGTGAGTGTGGGATTCTTGGAGATTTTGCGCAATGTTGTGACTTTGAAATGTTTTCAAATTGATCGACGGCTTATTCAGTTCACTAAGGAAGTTTGCATGTGAAACGAGGAAAGAAGTGAATGGTTCATTGAATTATAGTAATTCAAGCGATAAGCTTTAGTTTCAACAATCGCAGTTTCGTCAACGATCCATGCAAGAAGTGGCACTGGTCGTCCACAAATTTGAGGACGAGGTGCGGGTGCGTTGAAGGCATCAAGAGTTCGTTTTTTTTTTGTTTTTTCTCTAGAATTCTCCATTCCACTCGTTTTTTTTTCGATCTCGTGTTGAGTTTGCTAATTGAATTAAAACTGCATAGGAGGCTAGTCATCAATTCCTCTCGAGACGCATTTGTGCGATCATTTTTCGATTGAGCAGCACAATTTAGAGATCACAATTTGTTCGCCTGTTTTTCTGCTTCATTCCTGGGGCTGAAGTCATTCTGAACGGTCTCCCTTGGCTCTTACGGAAGCAAGATTTTGACACCGGAACTCCAAAGTCTCATTAATAATATTAAGTATTCTCCATTTTGAAAGGTTTTTGCAGGGGTTTAGAAAGTAGTTTTTTATTGATAGGACAAATTATAGCTGGTCTTGAGCTTGAAGATCGCAGAGTTGCTTACAATTTGCATAACCACCAGACGGTCATGTACCGTGGAGTTTAGTACCTTTATTTTATGATCCTAGGTCATATACAGCAACTCTATATGCTGATTGACAGAGGCAAATTTCAGAAATGGTAAAGCTGAGGACATTCTGGCCACAACGTAAACGAGTGGCAGGTATTAGTGAATGCAAGGCAGGTATTAGTGAATTAACTGTGCGGCAAATGATAAAGAATCAGCTACAGAAAGAATTTCAGAGATTTTCGAGAGGTAAGGCTTCATTCGTTGTAATTGTTTTCCTTGTGCTCGGATACTCTACCGGAGGTGGCTAGCATGAGATTGACTGAAAAGAGGTACCCTTGTGAGGTATATTGTTCAAATGGACATGCAAATGATCATTAATGATAGACAGTGATTGCTGATCCTTGAGCTAGTTCTTCATGAATCGCATGAAAAGATGAACAATAAAGGTGTGGGTGTTTGATCGATCGCAATAGCAGCGTATTTAGAAATGCTCAAAATTTCAGTGATTTGGCTTATGTACTCTAAGTGGTCCATTTAGAGTGGTCATTACAACTGACCATCACTTTTGAATAGAATGACCAATCGATTATTGAACTTCATTGGTAGCTAAGCACTTCGCTGCTAAATACCACTGCATATAACATCTCAGATAAGACCTCCATTATCATTTTTAGTTCATGAGGCGAATTGATTTATAGACTGATTTATGAGCTATAGTGGATGACGAGCAAAAGAAAGAAAAAAAAGCTTTCTTTTGCTCGAAATATTTTATCTGTTGGATGCTGGAATAGCATGTTATCAGTAAGCATCGTAAGTGATAGAATTATATAGGATCGATTATCAGCGATCCAGTGCATCTTGACATTCTACACAAGAATCAAGTGCATTTGTAAGATCTTTCTGGATCAGTGGTTTGGTTGCAGAACGATGAGTCGTCGTCCGGCTTGACGAAGTGATGTTAGCTATTTGATGGATTCTCGTGCCGACGACGTCCCACGCCATTTTTGAAGATATCACTTCGGATGTGCATAACGACTCAGTGGGTTTTTCAACTTGTACTAACCATCATCTAGTGGACGTTTAGAACATAGTTTGTGGCAGCTTCGAACCGCAAATGATTCACTTACAGAACCACAGCACATAGTAATAAATAGATCAGTTGTGGTTGTGGGTTTCGTGTGCAATAGACAACTTTGTTTGCTTCCTTTCAGTCAGGATTGTCGTTGCTTTCAATTCAGTCATTTTCCTTGCCTGCTCTATTGGTTAGCAGTCATTTCCACTGAGAAATAAATTGTAGTCATATCAGATACTTGACTTAGTCCAGTCGTGCTGGATGTCATTTCTGTATCTCAGTGATTCTGTTTCGTCGCAGATGCCAGAGCTCTTCACTAAATATTCATCCGAAGTTCTCATAGCCTTACCCTTCACAAAAGGTTGGTCGTTGATTTGGCGATATGGTGTAATCGCAAAACTGGAGAAAGTCATTCTAAACGATCGTAAAAAGAGTTGTTGATTTTCTTCCCATAGAGGTCAGGTAGTATGAGAATGCTTCTAAAATTTCCTTCATTTATACATTTGCATTTTTTTTCATATTTTCCATTTTTCATTGTTACTATCCTGGATGTTTTTGAATATCCCTTCCGTATAGAATTTATGGAGTCTTCAGGATAACCAGTGGAGCAACTGGCTGCCAGGATAACGGAACAAGATGGGAGAAGTGACGAAAAGAGTTTATTCGATAGGTATCTAGAAAGAGGAGTCTGCCGAATGTGCTAAAGACAAAGTGATGATGGTTTTTCTTCTTCCATTCCTAGACTTCACGTTTTTGTGTGGGCATACATTCTCTAATTTTGTGGTTTTCTGTGAACTTGCTGATGTTTTCATTGTTTCGTTTATGTGACAACTGCAGGATACCGTTATTTCACCTGTAGTTTTGCTGTATGATTGCTGTTGTGTCTTGTATTTCACCCAACTGAACGAGAAGTTTCGGTAAATACCGAACACTGGACCTCGCATTCCGAAGTAGCTGGGCCATGCAAGAAGGACTCCACTCACAGCTTTCCATATGGAGGATACTTGACGGTTCATGCACACAACATGCAAAGGTTACCTAGACCTCTGGATGCAATCCACGAGGGAAAAAGTGTTAAATAATGTTAGGCAACAGTCAACATATGTAACTTTCAGCTGAACACTAAATGGAAGCTTCAGTTGTTCAATAGAATAAAAATTTGCTCTTCAAGTTTTGAAGACACGCAAGACAGTATAAGAGCTCAAGCAAATGTTACAAGACAAATCTGAGTGATGGACCAAGTTTGATTGGAAACGGAACAAATCAGCAATCTAAAGGTTAGGCAAAAGCTTAGTTTTAATGAGTTTTAATCGTTGATATTGTTTTAATTGATCACAACTCGACAATTTAAGTTATCGCATTCAACACACAATATATCTG
>JAARMF010000623.1:0-27179 GCA_022844705.1 Toxascaris leonina | reverse complement strand
TCTTTTTTTTTTTTTTTTTTTGAATCGGAGAGCCACCAAGTATCCGAAAATTCTGCAGTGCTTGATCGCTGTGATCCCAAGCTTTTTACTAGTCATAATTTTATTTAATGAATCATATTTAAATAAATATTGTTATAATTTTGTTAATATTATTGAATAAATACAAAGGTAGCTTATTCATTCGCTGCAATAAGCAATACATCGGAATTAGATTATTTTTAAAGGCTTACATTAGTTCATTACCAGTTGCCGGTAATGTAATACCACAAATTAATTTAGCGATTTTCTCACTGTTTTTATTCTCACCAAGTACACCGTTGAGACAAGTCATAACCGTTCCCGATTCCATAATCGCTTGTTGAAAGAGATCTGTAAAGCTAACATAATTTCTTCATCATTCACCAAAGATTATTAGATTCTAGTGAAATGACCACTCATCAAAATGACCACTGAGCAATAAAATGACCACTGAGCAACAAAATGACCACTGAGCAACAAAATGACCACTGAGCAACAAAATGACCACTGAGCAATAAAATGACTGCTGTACAACAAAATGACCACTATATAATCTGGAATTTAATTATTCAATTGCTTGGCACAATAAATTAATTCAAATTCTATAGAGGTAACAACATTATTTAACTAACATTCGGTGATTAACGAGATTAAATTGAAGATTTTATGAGGAACACTATATGAAATGATTTATTGCGAATTTTCACAGTTTGCTTCAACAATCTAAAATTCGTTCCTCAAATCCGAAGTGCTTGATTATATTTGCTCCCTTGAAAATGACACATTTGCCATGCATATGATGAGTTGTTCATCCCATCACCTCTAAAGACCTTTTGGCAGATACACTGAATGTTATGGCTCCCTGTCTAAATTCCATGAAGTGACAATTATGTGGAGTGCGGCAGCAAATTCATGCTCGAAAAAAAAATCCCAACGTGGCTAATTGCTGGATTCTGAAGTCGAAATTTCATAATAAGATGGCTCTCTTTTATCGACGATTCAGAGAAGCTTCAAAACACTTCAAAGTGTCGGCAAACTCCGAGCGCATTCTGTAGAAGTTTTGAAATTTGAATACCATATTGCAAGGACGGTTATACACAGAATCGTTTTGTCAGATAGCAATAATTATGTGAACCTTATAAATGCTTCAAGGATTTTCTTGCATAAGCAACTAGTGATTTCATTTTCCATATTACGAATTCTGAGCGCGTCAATAGAAGTCATATTACTGCTGTGAAACTCTGAATGAATTTTTCAAGGGAGTCCTTTCTAATTGCATAACTTCCATATTATTATACCTAGATTAGATTAACCATATTAATATACCTCTAAAGTCTCCATATTAAAATATGCCTAGATTAGCATCACGCAAATTGGTAGGCCACGAATTCAAAGAAGAATAAGGTGACAACGAATTTGCTTCATTCATTTACGAAAAACATCCTTTCAAAATATATTTGAAGTGGAAATATTTGTTCACTAACGTTGACTTAGAGGTGAATAAGTATGTGCGGAAACGGAAGCGGCACCAGCTGATTGTCCGAAAAGTGTTATCCGACTTGGATCGCCACCGAAATTTCTAATGTTGGCAACTACAAACTTGATTGCTTCGACCTGAATATACTCGATAAGATTTGGAAAAACTCAACTGCATCAATAGGCCTACCTCAGCTTAAGATTATGCCAGAAAGAAGAATATTCCATAGATCAAAAAAGAGATCAGTGATAACAAGCCTCCGTATCAGTGATAAACAAATTCGTTCAACAAAACCTTTAAAAGCTTTGCATCATTTACTTTCATAGTCTCATAGAATGGAAAAACTCAACTGCATCAATAATACGAGCTTCAAGTTGAATTACAACCAGACTTATCAGTGAATCAAACTTATCAACTTATCAGTGAATCGAACGTTTCCTATATGAGACGCATTGCTTTTAAAGCTTTAATATAAGCAATGAGAAAGCATTATTCCAATGTTCCAATACTTAAGGAAAATATAGCTTCACCTGTTTATTCGACAAAGGTAACGTAAGATCACTTATATGAAAAAAACATACCTGATCAAGCATACCCAAATTTGGTGGGAATTCATTATTCATAGTCGTGAAGAATCCCAACGTTCCCAGTCGATATTGTATTATTGCTACAACAACATTTCTCGATACAAGATTCCGCACAACACCTTCCACTCCCCATTCTTGTGCGGAACCATCTTTGAGTGAACCACCGTGAATCCAAAGCATTACGGGATATAGTTGCGCTGTTTCTATCTGTAAGAATGTTGAGCTTGAGGTTTCAGGATTCGAAAAGCCGAAAAAAATTTGTTTATTTCAATAAAAATCGGTGGTCTTTCATAGTTTCTAGCTGCTCCCATTAATTCCGCATAACAAGCTGAAGTAAAGCTTCATTTATAAACAATACAACGATATTAGCAAGCTATGAAGAAAGAAGGCCTAGATGACCATGGAGATGGAACCGGTTCAGAATCTCATGAGATTAAGCATAATGTGAGGCTCAATTGGAAGCGGCTACTTAATATCAGCGGGCAATATTTGAGAAAAAAAACGAGATAAATAAAAAAAAAATAAACACTTTCTAAGATATTTTTGTGCTGCAAAATTTGGGAACGAATCAGAGCATCTTAAGTGAAAGCTACTTTGACTTCCTTTATTCTATCAAGCTCAGGAACAAATAGGATCGTACAGGATGCATCTATGCACAGTAGACCTTCATGAAACCTAGGTCTTGTTCTTTTGCATCCATCATATTTCGAATATTTCAACGAAAAATTAGCGCAAGAATTTTACATTTGGTGAGAAAATATTCATGATGAGACAATTTTCACTCATCGGTATTTTTGATGAAGTAAGTTGAGGACAGATTGGATGTTGATAGGTAGCATTATAAGGTCTGCCATCTTTTGTGAATCGAGCGATAGGTTGTGGTCTCTGAAAATGAATTTTCTTCGCAAACATTCATTTATTTCATTCTTCTCAGTCATTTTCATTTAAATTTAAATTCCTTAGCTCATTTTTTTGTAAATTTTTATTCAGCAATTCAGAAGTAACGTTCTATAATAATGCCGCATAATTCATTGCGGTTTATAGATGAGAATGAGCTGCTAAATCGTTTCCGTGAATGTCTACATGAACATCCGATACTAGCATTTCAAATATTCTTCCGTTCATATCTCTTGTAATCTATTAAATATAATAAAAAATATATTCATCTTCGTTGTATGATCCTAGATTCATGACTCATTATTCTACGTCGATTCTTCCATAGCTGTCTGATGGAAATCCTAGCTGCATATCGACTTATGATGCTTACAAAATTCTAATCCATATGTCTATATTTTTAAAGAGAATTCACTTTGAGTGAAATGAATATTGCAAATTCACTGACCGCAAATCGCAAGCGACCAACTGGAGGTCTTGCGTATGGTACACCGAGGAATATATCCGCTCTGCCATAATACAATTGAGCACGATCAGATCCTGAAAATCCTGTGGTCGGTATTAAATAAGGATTTGTGTATTTCTCACTTCATTCAACTCATGAAATTTGCATTAGCAGAATGCTCCTAAATGATCTATGAAACCCCGAATATTTTTATATATTTATAAGCGATGCTCTATGTTCAACTCTCGTAAGCAGTCAGAGTACTTACATGGGATTGTAATGGCCACAACCATAGGATGACCTTAGGCAATGTGCGCAATGTCAAATCGTCTGCGTGCCTGGTGCTGAGCTATTGTCGTTGCATGCAACTAAGCGTTTACGCATAGCTCTTTTGATAAATATTTAGGAGGTATGAACTCTCCAACATCAGAAGGTGATGCTGAGGGCACAAGATCCTTGAGTTTGACGATTTCCCAAGGAAAATTTTTCTTCCCACCATTCCCTGGGTAAATCATTTGCGATTGACCATTGGACGAAAAGCTTGTCAACTTGGTCGAAAATCGCCATTAAAAACTTCGAATGTTAGAGACCTCTTAGCCTAAAGGCGACCGCGAAAATATTTTTTTTTCCTAATCACACTATACGTAGTTCATTGATTTCACTATGGCTGCAATAAAACGATTGGTTATACCTCCTCATCAATGATGAAGTGATATCCGTACATAATGAACAACCATCCAGCTTATCGAAGCAACCGCTGAGCACAGCACGGAGACCAATACGGAATCCAGACACTACTCTTATATACCAGCCGCCAATCAACTCTTTTTATTTTAAATCGGAATAATATGAATTTCTTGATGTTTCTATCGTATCAGTTATAAAAATAGTTAATTAAATAAAAGGAAGTATGAAGTTGATAAATAAGGTAAACCTACCATAATCAACTCGAAATCCAATCAATTCACCTAATGATGTCGTTACAACGAGCAGTTGTTTTTGTTGAGCATAACAAGCAGATAACACAAGTGTCACAACAATAGAAATGCAGCATATTGACGTTGTTCTCATCTGTGAAATAGAGCACATTATAACATTAAAAAACACGGATATTTAGCATGGAGCAATGTTCACGTATTTATGTTCACGTACTAGCGGAGTAGCGAAATAGTGTTCACGTATTCACGTGTTAACGAAACAGCGTTCACGCATGAACGAAACAACGAAAGAACGTTCACTTATCAAAGAAACAGGAAAACATCATTGGTGTGTTAACGGAAATGTGAAACAGCGTTCACGTATTAACACAGCATCATTCACGTGTAAACAAAGCAGTGTTTACGTATTTCACTAATATATTCACGCAATTTTATGCGTATAAGGCGTCATCACCATTTCGTGTAACACTAAACTCTCCTTCCCCCCCCCCCCCCTCCCCAACAAGCACTTCATACTTCATTTCATTGTAGTAGTGCTGACATGAAAACATTGCATGACAGTATTATTTCAGCAGCGATAATAACACGTGCTTAAGTGCAAAGCGAACACTGAAGCAAAACGTGACTGTGGTAATCAGTTATGCTCTACGAATGCAAGAATTTGTAGATCATCGTCTATGGTTCAGCAACCCTCGAATACCCTGCCTTAGCAACAGGAGCATATTGACGGCATCCAGTTCTGATTTCAGATCCTCAAAACGGTAAAATAGTGTCACATATTAGGGTCCATCCACGGCCAGTGCAAGGTATGAGCATCTCATCAAGCATCTAAGGAAATTATATCAGTATGAATATTTTGTACCGCATAGTAGCTCTCGCATATATTAAGTTATGTGATGAATGAGGTGGTTCCTAAAATTCGGATGCGACTCAAAATACACAAAATTATAAAAATAACTCAGATGATATGATAAAATAACCAGATGATATCTTTAGAAAGAACATCCAGACTAGAAAGAAGGAATGGATTGAGAAAAGGAGAATTCTTTAGGAAAGAACATTTTCTAGCTTTCAAACCCATGAAGAAATATATGATTTTTGCAATTTCTGTCTATTTTTGCATTTGAAACAAAATACTTAAATAAGAAAAAAATGAAAATTGGTATTAATTAAACTATGGACTTCCCTTTAATATGACCATAATGTCACTTAGTAGTAGCACAATACTTATAAAGACTCATTCAAGTTAACTGCCATCGAAAGCTTTTAAAGCATGGAGATGAAAGAATAGCTGCGTCAACATTTACATAGTGCTATCATAGAAACTACTATTGATATAGGGTGAAATTTAGCGGCATTTTTCTTCATCAATAACTCAACAATGTGAATGGATAGGTAAATACAGATGCAACAGGAGTGTTGTTAAGTGAAATTGAATATATTCATGGGAACAATTCGGTTTCCTAGAAGTATGAGAAATAATCTTACTATGAGTATATGAGTACAAAGGTCAACAAAGGGCAAAGAATGTTCTCATTGTCGACGCCATCAGTGTTTTAGTTGATCATTCGCCATTGATATGGATCTTACAAGAAAAAACACTTGTAAAATCGACGCTGTCAGTCTATTCCTTTAGAGAGATGCAAAAGAGAGAAATTGAAAGATAGGATGTGAAAGGAACACTCACATTTGCGGGATGTTATTCGTATCGAATAGATTTAGCAATTTGATTGCAAAAAATTGCAACGTTGGCTTGCAATTAGAGTTGAAATTGAAATTACTACATAATATTGTGGATTTTTTGGGGGCTCTGAATTGAACAAACTGGAAAGAAGAGGGAAGGGACGGGGGGGGAGAGAGAGAAATATGCTTGAGAAATTTGCCCCAATATGTAGTTTTGCATTTCGCTCACCTGAATACTATTGCCAAGAAAATGAACGAATAGCAAAAATTATTTCACAAATTGTCTAATGTCTTTTGCAGATGCACCCTTGGAAATAGCAAAACCACCGACATCGGAAGACTGATTTAAGCATGATGTTCATCAACATATCTATAAATATTCCAGGGAATCGAGCATAGCTGACTCTTCCCGTCCGTTTTGCTAATTTCACCTGAGCAGAAATGAGAGGATCAAGGAAGCTGAGAGGTCTGTAAACATTGTCAATTCACAGGAAGCGATCTTAAACAAGACACTTAGAGAAAAATTAAGAATTTTCATAATAGACGCTGAAAAGAATTGGAGAATAATGCACAAAAAAATTTAAAAGTTGCTTGAAAGTGCAACGTTTCTAGCGTCTTTTTTACTTACCGGTATTCACTCCAAGCCACTCTAATCTCAAATGTAAGGCCTGCGGCACCGAAAGCTGAATCTGACAGGATCACAGCTTCAAATTTATAGTCTATGTAACGAATTTCGGGCGAAAGCAACAAGAAACTGGTGACCTTCGTGTAATGACCGGCATGCTTGCTTTGGCCAAGAACAGTGACCCATGAAGTTTTCGAAAAAATCGAACAGCATGTATGCCTATATGATGTAAGTACAAAGGATGTGATAGAATAGACCGTTCATCAATGACCATACAAAAACAAGCCAAAGTTTAGCGCTGTACTAGTTTATTTATCCGTACTTTCGACTCGGCACCTCTCAATGCACCGATTGATACGACAGTCATTGTGAGGCTTTTTAGAGCCATATTATTATAGAAAAACGAATAACCTATATGAGAGCAACATTTGCAAAAATAAAAAACATTTTTGCAACTGCCTTACAAAAATATGCTGCAATGTTTTGGCTTCGATGAGAACACGAAGAAACATTAGAAACCGGCTTGTTCAATTGTATTCTTGGCCTATATATGTGAAATTCAAATAAACTGAAGCCTATAAGAATTTCAACGGTATACATAAGATGCAAATGCAATATGCAATCCTATATATGAGGGCTTTTTTTGCAAATATTGCAATATAAGCNGATAGAATAGACCGTTCATCAATGACCATACAAAAACAAGCCAAAGTTTAGCGCTGTACTAGTTTATTTATCCGTACTTTCGACTCGGCACCTCTCAATGCACCGATTGATACGACAGTCATTGTGAGGCTTTTTAGAGCCATATTATTATAGAAAAACGAATAACCTATATGAGAGCAACATTTGCAAAAATAAAAAACATTTTTGCAACTGCCTTACAAAAATATGCTGCAATGTTTTGGCTTCGATGAGAACACGAAGAAACATTAGAAACCGGCTTGTTCAATTGTATTCTTGGCCTATATATAGGCGAAATTCAAATAAGTTGAAGCCTGTAAGAATTTCAACGGTATATATTTCAACGGCAAATGCAATATGCAATCCTATATATGAGGGCTTTTTTGCAAATATGCCAATATAAGTAATAAATTATCTCTGTTTTATGGCAAATCAATCGCTCAACTTNCCGTACTTTCGACTCGGCACCTCTCAATGCACCGATTGATACGACAGTCATTGTGAGGCTTTTTAGAGCCATATTATTATAGAAAAACGAATAACCTATATGAGAGCAACATTTGCAAAAATAAAAAACATTTTTGCAACTGCCTTACAAAAATATGCTGCAATGTTTTGGCTTCGATGAGAACACGAAGAAACATTAGAAACCGGCTTGTTCAATTGTATTCTTGGCCTATATATAGGCGAAATTCAAATAAGTTGAAGCCTGTAAGAATTTCAACGGTATATATTTCAACGGCAAATGCAATATGCAATCCTATATATGAGGGCTTTTTTGCAAATATGCCAATATAAGTAATAAATTATCTCTGTTTTATGGCAAATCAATCGCTCAACTTCAATAAAGCATTTATTTTAATATATTTTCCAAAATGCTTTAGTCTCTGAGGTGCATTCTGTCGACATATCTGCCACCTCATATATTTATATGTGTTTATTTCCTGCTTTCGTCAACTTGAGATGCACTGTAACCGTAGTTAAATGCAGTGATTGCAATCTATAGCATTACGTGCTCCATCATATCAATTTTTGTATTCATTGAAGCAACTATGAAAGAAGTCATCGATCGTCGAATCTAATGACGACTCATAAACGATCGGGCTCGAAAGAACGGTTTTTTTTTTTCGTAGATTTATAAGAACGATTGGTTCAGCTATATAGAAGCGCGGTTTCTTTTTTTTTGGTAATTTTCTAATATTTGTTGAGCGAATTCGATAAGAAGAAGCATTGCCGAATGCTTATCCTATCAGCCTCTTCTCAACATTTTTTATTCTTTTGTATTCGGTTGGAAATGACACTGAATAGGTCATTATTCATTTTTCAGTGACTATACAACGTTTCAAATTTATTGAATTATTTTGAAAATAAGCTCTAAAGTTCATCTTGTGATGCACATAACAACCATTAAAATCCATATTTCCATACATATTGCTTCTTGAAGTGAATTGTTGTCAAACGGTTGTCACCAATGAGACAAGCAAATATAAATACAATGACATCAATATAACTCATACAGAAGGTCTCTTTAAATATAAATATGCCTTAAAAAAGGCAACAGTTGACATCACCTACTTAGCAGCCACTAGACAGTCAGCTTGAAGTTGGTTTCATGAGGATCCAGAGAGTGATTCACATATGCAAACATACTCACTGCTGTCGACTTTCTTCGCCTATAAACTGTATCGGTATCCGGTCTAGACAACCTGTGATCTGATACAGCAAATAACTTGGAGAAACGACGAGCTTTAATGGATTCGTTTACTTTGCTGGAAGCTTTACAAATAAAATCTTGAGAGGGAGTAATTGGAGAATCCGGAATCCACCTCCCTACCTTCTGTTCTTGTCGTCATCTGAAATTAAATTCATCACGTCATGGTTGAATTTTTTGCTGCGCCTATTAAAACAGTGGACGAAATAGCCTTCTCGAAAGAAAGTTCTGCAGGTTTCAACATCAGAAGAGAGAATTCCGAGAAAATTTTCAAACAAACTTCGAGTTTGTTGACGAAAGACCTAAATAGAAGGAGGAATTGAGGGATGGAGGGGAGGAAGAGAGAGGATGAAGATCAAGCTCGACTAATTATCTTCAAGTCTCGAAACGATGATTTAGAAATGATGCTCAAATTTATGAAAAATGTCATAAAAACTTTCTTAAAAAAATTTAAACTCCCAAAGGTAGATTCGCAATCCGCCAAGAGGAAGTTTACTGAGTTCATCGATGACAATTCGTTATCGAAAGCGAACAGTCCACTCACTATTCGATGCAGTTGAGATTCCATACCTTCGAAATATCGCAGATGAATAAGCCAAGCAAAAAGATGAAGCTTTAAAAATCGCTCTATTTTTGTGCACTATTCAATAGCTGCAGCTTTTCCACTGAAGCATATGATGTTCGTTTTCGGCACCGATATCATTTCCATATAATTCGCAAATGTGATCTTCTACATTTACGATCGATTGCTAAATTGCCACAAAAACGAATTTTTAAGGAGATGTAAAATGAGACTTAAAAATTCACAAAATTATCGCGAATTTTTTATAACATTCTCTTCATATTCCTCTTTATAACATCTATTGCATTTACCTGCATGCACTATTGGAGCTACATTATCCTTAGAAAAACACGAAGGAGATAGAGTGATCGAGTGGAGGGGAAGGAGGGGGAGGGAAGAGTGGAGGAGGGGGTTGATGAGGTTTCGAACTAGTCAGAAAGAAGGCTAAAGAGTGAAAAGATAGAAAAGGAGGAGGGAATAGACAGGATTTTTCACTGATTAATTCTTCTTTATGTAAAGATTGACTGATTATGAGAGTGACTTCAAAATATTTGTTATCGCTGAATAAAATCAACACTATCGCCTAAAAAAATATTTCATATGAAACAACTCAAATATATAACGTCTTACAATGAAAATATTTTGTAAGGTAATGAAATGGAACTTGTTTATGAAGTTTTTAGATGAAAGGCGATGAACGATGAGAGTTTTAGAAGAGAGGAAAAACTCCACTTAAGACGCACTAAAAGCTTATGACTCTTGGAAAAGCGTNTTTAGAAGAGAGGAAAAACTCCACTTGAGACGCACTAAAAGCTTATGACTCATGGAAAAGCGTTTTTTTTTCACAGGTAACAGGGAAATTTTTTTTTCGAGACATTATCAACCCTTAAATTGAACCGACTTGCGCTCATGACTTGAGAAAATTGGCCTCTATTGATTGCGAAAAAAAACTGGTTCCATTGAGAGTGCTCACTTATAAGCACTTCAATTTCCTTTGCGATGAGATTGGAAAAATTTCTGGATCACATTTATTTGCAGAAATTCGAACCGCTTAAAAATTCGAAATTCTAGAGGTATTTTAGAAGCATAAACTGATATTTACTGGTATCTTTTTTACCGGTTAACTGGTATTTACTGGTAAATTCTGTTCGCATTTTAAGAGCATCTCATAGCATAAAATATTTAAGAATGACAAAAATGACCTTCGCTTATCTTTTTGATCACCACCAGGTATTATCAAGCTAAATCAAATTTCTATTTTCCAAAAAAAATTTAAAAAAATAAAAAAAATATCACAAACGAAGAGTGCGATTTACTGTGTAGATGAATTTTAGGATTGCCAACAAACGCATACGTATCAATGGCACCAACCGTTCGGTTAAAGAGGCGCCTTTTTCCAACAACATATTAGGATAAGTTGGTAAGGTGACGGTGATCTCAAACAAAATCGGCGTAGCATCGTCGGCCATAATGATACACAATAATATAACACACGGTTGTTACATTATCCGTACAGTACCACACAAAGCAACATAACACGTGGTCGCATAATTGCTTAATTGAAAGCTCTCGATCGGAAGTGGTGGAGGATTACAAAGTACGAATGTGTGCTACACTATTCTTCGGCTTGGCAATGCGCTTGTTAACTACTTATTAAGCTAACAAATATTAATTATCGGTCGGATATATTATCTTTATTGGTGAGATTGATGAGATAAGACGGCGAGATTCCCGTATATGATTTGAATCTTTTATAAATTCTTCACTAGAAACCTCTCGCTTAGTAGAATGGTAATTTTAGCACATCGTGGCTTATGTTGTTAAAAGTTGTAATCTTGCATCAGTAGATTAGAGGTATTTTTGAAGTGACAGCGAAACTGCTCGGCATTGCCCCAGTTTTGGAATTTTCTCCTAGTCCTAAATAGTTGAACTACTTCTTATAATTAAGAGGAAGATATTAGTCACTTATGACTCAAGAAATTGAAGGAATAAGCGAAAGATGAAACGAAACTACTCGAAGTGTAGATAAAGTTGAAGGTGAGTACAATTCAAGAAAACCCCGAGCGGCAATCGTTTCGAACGAAAGAACGTTCCGCTGACCTCACAATTCCACAAACAGGAATTCAAATGCTGAGGCGAACGCTGTTACAGCAATGTGATTTTTGTGGCAACAGAGTACGCTTGAACAGAACAATATGATCGTAAAAAAAGCATGACGATGTTCTTTTTTGTCAAGAAAATCACCAGTTACCTGTGGTTGCCCGAATAAGTTAAACTGATTGCCGACCACCTCCTTTCTCCTATCCTCTATGCTTCCCTCATTGCCTACCCCTCTTATTCTTTAGGTTAATAAAATAGGCGTTTTCCTATTAAGTGGAAGGGAACAAAGATTTAATTTTATTGAGCAGGAAGTTGACTATAATGAAGCAAGCATCCAATAAGCCTAACCTTCTAATTCACGAATGAAATAAATTTCGTACACTTTTGTATATTCTTCATTAATAATTTTTCTCTCCATATTCTCTAAGCACAATTGTTCAAAAACGAACAACAAACTCCAAACATCAATTCCACTCACCGAACGAGGGGGGAACTCGTTTGTAACCGTCGAAAGCGGTTGTACAAAGATGAAATATGGAGAAGAGTATGATCACTATGAATATCAATCAAATCGATGCATTGCATTCACTAGGGGCTCTATCTTTGGAACTTTAAGAATACGCTAGTAAGGGATAGTTACTATTCTTTGAAACAACTGCTTCAATAGCATAACTATTTTATATTTTAATAAATATTACTAATATCAGTCATACTCTTTGAAATCGTTCTCTGTTGTATCTATATGCTTAAATCATTCGTTATTGTTACTCTTGCACTAGAAGCTACTTCCGATAACCAAAATCACTGCGAGAGTGAATCAGTTTGCAAGCCTCAACTATCTCATTTCCGGTGTCGCAATATGTACTCGCTTAAATCTCTCATCACAGACGACGAAATTCAGGTAGTCTTCGCTTGAATGCATAGTATGCAAATTTCTCAAACGTTCAATAAGGTTCAACACAGACTCCTCTCATGGTTTCAACTCCTTGGAGCATGGATCAGCTAGCATGAACAGTTGAGAATTCGGTCCTGAAGAAGGACGGCTTCAGCAGCAAGCATTGCACTAAATAGAATCCATAAATGCAAATGTTCCATGAAGGTCTTTTGGATGGCGTTTGGCGAACAAACTTCACCACCCATCATTATTCATTTTTGGTATTGACGAATTTTGCTTCATGTGGGGGATGGATGTGGGGCACGGCGCCTATAAAAGCAATATAATTCGTCGAAATTCGCCGAAATCATCTCTTGAAATCTGCAAAAATGGGCCAAAAAATTTACTGATTTATTCCTTTCTAATAAGGACGCATTTTATTGCTTTGTTCTATTTGACATCCCAATAATTTACATGCATCAAAGATTGAAAAACGATTGCGTTATGTCGCTTTATTGACCAACATTCTGCCAAAATGAGTAAAAATTTATGAAAAGTTTGGGAGAAAAAATTTCTGTAGAAAACTTTTTTTAATGTTTAAAAAATAACAACATAAGAGAATAATATGGCATGAAACACAATAAAGGAACTCAAGAAATAGAAATATACACGAATGATTCAAAAATTATTAATCATCACTGATACATTTTTAATTCACGCTAATTTTTCTGATAATTTTGTACTCTTTAGATTAAAAACCCCTTAGCATCTTTTCAGGAGAGGTGGATAGAAGCGGAAGTGATTACATTGCATAGTTATTTGTTCTAGATTTTAATCATATGGTAAGAGAATTTCTTTCCCCTGATTGAGTAGCTTCTGATGGTTTCTAGCTTTAACTCATCAATCCTGTGATGGTTCGATCCAATGTTAGTAATCGAAACAACGTCGAAAACTCGAGATAATAATACGCATAGATGATTGCAAATGCTTCATCTAGGCGTTTTAGGCTTCTCAAGAAATAATAGGTCAATTCTTCCTTATAGTTTATGTTTTTTTTGGAAATCATGTAGACATTTAAAGGAATATTTCTATAGAAGTTCTTCTAGTTGAATGCTTTTCATGGGATGGTCAAGTAAATAGAAGAGACACCATCGAGGTTCAGCATGACGAATTGATCACCTAATCATGCATTTGTGCATATGTTTTGAAACGTCTTGAAATTAAATGTATGGTATTTTGATCGTTTCACTCTGATGTCTAAATTATTAGATTCACTAATATTGCCCCCCATTCCACCAAACGCCGAGAATGAGGAGCTGATCGGAATCATTGATCATAGGATCGCAAAAATCGAAATCACTGGACATTGAAAGACTTTGCTCTGTGATAACATTTTCGTGTATATGAATAGTTGGCACTCATTTGCAGAGTTTTACGAAAGCATCAAAAGAAATAAAATTAATGAGTCTTGTCCAACCCCTCTCTGAAACGAGAAATTCTTTTTTCATCGCAATAGATGCGATCATATTGACAACGTCAAACATGCTTGCGTATTGAATTCGCTTTGCTTTGTATACAATGTACTTTATTCGATGTTTTTGTTATGTGTAGTGTCATATGCAAATTACGATGGGTTCATCAACATAAACAGTCGTCATCTAGTTCCATATGACATCATTGAAGTTAACTGAAAAATGTATTCTAATCTAGCAAGTGAAGAATCGTAAATACAAAAAAGTGTGCTATATTACACTACTTATTTGTTAAGCCTGAATTTTGCATCCTGAATTCAAAGACACATTTTTAGCTTAAGGAAGAATGTCATCCTATCTCTCTGGTCGGTTCAATTTCCCATAGCTTTTATGTCAACGATTGCACGCCATCATTTTTCATCACAACCTATGCCAAAACGTTGACGAATATAAAGAACTCAAACGGTAAAAATAGGCATTCGCATGGAACAGGAGGAAGAGTGGTGGTGAGGGGAGGGGGTGGTGGGAATGAGATAGCTAGATCGAGTTGCGCTCGATCACTTGAGATAAATGGAAGAGATATGGCTAGGAAAAATTTGTGAAAATGGGAAAGAAAAGAAATTAATTCAGAAAAGTGAGGATCGAAGAAAATGTCGACGCCATTTGAAATTAAATTCGATTGAATTTATAAGTGATATTGTCTCCACCTAGAACACTGATTTTATTATAGGTTAATTATGATGGAAGACGGCATAACAACTCCTCGACAATTATGTAGAAATAAATTTTCTATGAGGTAGTCAAATCAGACATTCGAGTGAAGGCGATTTAATCAGATCTTAGAAAGTTATTTCATGCAAAAGTCAACCAGTGATCCGAGGCATCTGTTTCAGACGTCTCAGACTATTTCAGACATCTCTCAGACCACTTCAGACGTCTCAGACAGCCGCAGACATTTCCTGCATTCTTTGAGACGTCTCAGACGTTTCAACTAATCAATGAGCTGTAAGGTGGCGTTACGGCAAACGTGTGATGATGGTTTTATTTATGATTGTTTCCACTACAGGAAATATTGCTGAAGAATTTCTCCATTTTCAGAATATTTCGATGTTTTCAAGAAGTGATGTGTAGATATTATTTTCGCTGTTTATGACCAATGAAAAGCTTTGTCCGCAGACGGTGAAAAACCTGAGACCTCTCGCTTGCCCAACGATTGCTCTACCACTGAGCTATCGAGGTCGTCCTCGCTGAACAGCATTTTTGCAGCGGACTTACTNGCTGAACAGCATTTTCGCAGCGGACTTACGAGACTTCGACATGTCTGTTATGAGAAATATTATTGCCGTTGGTTTAATAACGGAATCATTGCCTCTTCTTCTGATCAGATAATTTAAGAACCTTTTTTTTACAAACAAAATAAAAAATAATTCTAAAATTGTTGGCGAAAATTAACGCATAATCCTCTTTTATTTTAGGAATGCTTCGTGGAATACTGTACAGCATGATTTATTGGAGCCTAATTGCCGTTTATCAAAAAACATTTTTGTAAGTTTCTCAATTGTTTATGTGCTTCAATAGGCGAAATTTTGGTAATAAATAATTAAATAAATAAATAAATAAATGCGCATCGTTGCAGAAGGTTCTTAATAGCTGAGGCATAGCCGATCCGAAAGCTATTAACGCCAACGTAGTGTATGGCTCTGAACTTGTATCTTTCTTGAGTTTGCATCTTTCAGGTCAGGGAATTCCTAAAACGTTTCTGCTCACTTAGAATATTATCATATACTTTAAAGGTGTCGTGAATTGTGCCATCCATGGATCGGTCGGCGTTCGACAGTATCGTTAATGACATCATAACAACATGAGATGACAATAGTAAAGTACATGCTCTTCTTTGATAGTGTAGTTGGGTTGGTGTTGATTATGCATAAACAAGGAGATTGCCTAGTTTGTACTCGATAATCCTCAACTTCGGCAATCGAGGTGATGGGACAATTCAGAAATGAATAGCAAATATAAGCATTATAAAAGATCGCTCATATACCTGTGTTATCACATCATATAGATGAATCTATCATAGATGGTCTTACGATTGTGGTGCTTTGCATTCAGTTACCCTATAACCACGGAGATGAGGGTGTTGCAAATTTCATAAGAGCTTGAGGAGGATACGCTTCAGATGGCCTTGCGGATGATGCCCGACAGCCATCCCCTCGACTTCTTACTTCTTGAAAATATTAGTTTACATTTCCAGTTCGTGACCTTATTCTTCGCACTGAATTACTCATTGATGCCATTGATAAATATCACTGATATCACTGATAAATATTACTGATTAGAGTATTTGTTAGACTATCAGTAATCATCAGGTTTTCTCATGAATTATCAGACGAAGAAAGATATTATTGCGTCTGAATCGCCTTTTCGCTAATTCACATTAGTTTATCTTCATATATTATAATAGCTTCCTATGAGCAAAATTGGTGATGACAATGACGTCATTTAAACTAATGAAAAATATAAACATAAATATGAATTTAATATTTTAGAGCACTACGAATAAACGATGAATCCGCTCATCGTCGTATTATCAACATGTGGGATTATTGCCATTTATATGGGTATCTTAATTTTTCTCATTTCTTATTGATCGCTTTTTCATTATTTGCTATGATTTCCTCACCCATATCTCCTAATTAATTCGATGGTGATGAATATCAGATAGTATTAAGATCTGATTAATCAATAGCGAATTCGCCTCTTTCGTATTTTAGTTCTAAAGATTTCGGCGAATCATTTCCTGTTCCTTATGATCTCATATAAGATTATTTCTTATTTTATTATAAATATTATGAACAAACAGTTTAGAAAAGAAATTTCCAATAGCAAGGATCGAAATTAAATCAACGTGTAATCAATTTAGACAATTAACACTTCTAACTACATCGAGCAATTTGTGAGATTATTTCTTTCCGTTTTATTTCTTCGAATAAAAAGAATTCAATCATTTCCTCCCGAGAGTTGAGACTAGATTATTAAATATGAAAATTTAAGGTAATGTAGCTGGTCAACCATGCATGCGACAAACTCCTCAATGTACACAAGGTGTGCTTTAATTAATCTTATTCTCCATTTTTGACTCCACGACTCTTTCCTTGATTCTCGATTTTCTCGATCATTTTTCTTTTATTCATTCTTTAGCCCTTTTTCTAATTTATTTATTTATTTATTTATTTATATTTATATTTATATTTGTATTTATATTTATATTTATATTTATATTTATATTTATATTTATATTTATATTTATATTTATATTTATATTTACATTTATATTTATATTTATATTTATAAGATTACAATGTGTCATTTTTATTGCCCGGAACATATTCCTTTCTAACAAATCTAGGATTCCAAATTTTAGTACGCCAAATCTGAAAATGAGATATCATTCAGTAGAATAGTGGAAAGAAAAAATGTTTGAATTAATAATCAAAATTGAACTTAATTCATCGTGAATCAGTTCATTATAAAACAAATATATTTCAGAACAAGCACGAAGGTATTGTCCCATTGCAAGTCTCAATGCGACATTATGCCAAGCAATGTTGGATCAATGTAATGTCGCATTGAGTGACGTCATGAATGGAACTGATTCATATGAATTTCAATTCTTGAATTGTGTATTTGCATCATTCCAACATTTCCATTTCACAACATTTAATTGAGTTCTATGTCGCTAATCAATTCACTTTTCGACTATATAGAGTGTTTGAAATCCTGTCGATCATGAGAATTACCTTTCTATAGAACATGAAATGAATGAGAAAATTAAGGAATTAACATGAACGATGACGTCATCTATTGGAATACAGTAATACACGCAAAATAGAACAACTTATGCGAATATATTCATTGAAATAAAAGCTTTAATGAATTTTTGTATTGTCGACAGACAATTTGCCGACTCAACTGAATAATATNATTTGCCAACTCAACTGAATGATACGATAAGAGATAATGAGATGTGCTCACAAATCTGGCTTTCACTATCTAGTTATATTCAATACATGAAATGATAGAGAATATTAAGACAAAATTTAAGCCAAAGGTTCTGATCAGAGATCACTGCTGAAATCTGTTTTGTGAGCAAAAATTTCATAGATAAAGTACTGCTTGATTGTAGATTTGATCAATATCCTATCACCCAACACGACATGATCTGCGTGTGAAACTGGAAGAACTTCCAGAATTCAGCACGTACGATCATATAGCTTAAATTTAATGATGACGCCATAAACTTAATGATGACGTCATAAATTTAGTGATGACGTCATAGCTTTTGAAGGGGGGTGGGAGGTAGATGAGTATCTCACTTTACGCAAGAAATGACCGCAATGTGGAAAAGCTAGGTTGATAATGATTAAGCTGAAAGTTGGAAACAATAAAATAACAAATTAAATGATATGAGAACAATTTCAAAAACTTTGAGGGGTCGAAGGGGTTTACGGAGGTGACGATGGACTTAGCGCAGCAATCCATCATGAACTGTTCTTTTCGACATAAAAATTTAATCAGACGGCACTGAATCTAGCTATCCTTCAACTTTATCGTTTGTGCTTCTCCCTTAAATAGTGATGGTTCACTCCCTCTACAATCCCATTCATCACAACATAGGAATTTTGATTATATATCGAAGGTGTTTTCTGTTGGTGCAGTGAACCATATGAAATCATAAATCAGATGAACACAAATATGCGTGTCAAAAATGGCGAAAATGTCCTCCGTAAAGTTTAACAACAAGAGTGAAAGACGGTTTGTACCTCATGATCTTACCCTTATCGATATAAGTATTTCGCTACAAAGAGGAGTATATAAAGAAAAACCGGAAGTTAGTTAGGAAAAAATATTTTCGCAAAAGATTTTTGAGATTTTTCATGATTTCCTTCGACGAATTTCCTATCCTTCAAATATCTTATAAAAGAAATTTCGCAGATATTTGCCATTCTTCGATTATTTTACACCTTAATAGCATTCAAATTTATTCGATTCATAATAATAGAAATTTAATTGAAAATGACATTAAACAATTCGTAATAACAATGCATTTTAATAAGACATTTTCATATCATGAGCCGAGCCGAATGCTTCAACTGATCGCATTTCATCGAGTGCTTCAAAGATATCCTCTTTATCCAATAATGATCGTGGTGGTCCACCTTTTGTTAATGATACTTCTCGTATTATTCGACTTGTTGGAAGCCTGGAAATATTTGCAGCTAATGCAATTAAGCTGCAATAAAGTTGGATTTAAGCTGATGGAATTTCGACGTTTATTCCAAATATCGGTACATCGATCAGATGTGAAATCATTAACACGATCGGTGATGTGCGGTGAACGAAGGTAGGAGGGGTAGGGGGAGGTGGACTTTCGTGGCTCCCGTTTCTCCATCTTTTTCTCGGCTGCCTCACGGTATTGTTTTGGAACTTGGATGCTCACAGCACTGCATCCCCCTCCCTCACCTGTTCGTTTTTCCCCAGAATTTTTCCTCATCTTTCGAGGAATTCCCTACTTGCCCAACACCATTTCATGAATGGTTTTCTCTTCCAATTATTCTGTTGTCTCAAACTTGCGCCAAGTCATTTCTGATTTTTAATCGGTGTCCAAATTGCCCAGAAGAGAATCCAAGCACTGGATTCCTAGAATACATGATAATTTTTCTACTGCTATTCCAGAGTTTGTTCGGATGAAGGGAGCAATCGCTACTCAATCCAAAGAAAGATGATCGTAAGCAGCTAACGCAGCAAGATGCTGATCTTTGAGTGCCCATCCAGAACAATGTCGGTCAACGATTTCCTTTCTCATCACTTCAGGCAAATCATTGAATTGAGGCATAGACATAAGTTGCGATACTCGTGTTTTGAAGCTGTAAATTAATGGACGGAAATGAAAATATTAAGTGCACATGAGTTCATAACCTTTTTCAAATTTGCTTATCGAAATAATTACGAAACAGTGGGGTTGAGAGGGCTTCAGTGAAGTGGACAAGAAGCCCACCCTTCCAAAACTAGCCCAGCGGCATAGTAAATGCATAAGGAGCTCATAAATGAGAAGGGGGTTAGGGAGTCACACAAGTCAAGTTGTGCCAGAACACAGCACAAATATCCTCCTCCAGCTTATACTCGACCAGCAACTCCTTTGCAATTACACGAAATGCATGTGAGTCACATCGCCATCAGTTCAAAATATTAGACGAGGTGTATAGTATTGCGCTCGCAATATCGCAACACCTCTTCTCACGCAGAGGAAATGCAGATTTATCGACATCCTAGTGAAACAATAGAAATTCTTTGAGGATAACAAAATCCATACAATACCTTCCTTCAATCCTTAAAAGACATGCCCTAAAAAGATTTCCATGTTGATATTTGTTTGCGAGTTGTAAATGATCCAGCATCATTTCTGCAGTAAGCGGTGGCTCCATTAATACCATCTGCAAAATGAGAAATTGAAATTGATGTCATCAACTACACTACTCTTGACCGCCATCAACGGATTAATAATATGCTCATGTTGACGTTTATTCCAGTCGGAAAATCAAATAAAAAGCTAAATATTTCACCATCACTTTTATTGATTGGTCTTCTACTACTGAAATGGAAGACCATGCTAGGGATGTACAGAAGCATAGGAGTGAACATCCGTGGGAGTGATTGGAATTCGCGGGGAAGTCGGCTATTGTGCCGTTAGCTAGATTTGTGGCGTAATTTCTTTGAAATGATTGTTGTTATTTTTCATGAGATGATTCAAGGACGGTCAATCAAATACCTTCCAAGCAGTAAATATGCACCTTACAATCACCATCTCCTTTATAATCGATACTGCTAAGGTGATTCATTTTGTGTCTAAACGGGAGGATTCCGGTAGAAATATTCATCGCCTACCTCTCCTAGGCTATTGAGTAATCGTTTCAAATTATGTTCCTCAGCGAACATCATCAACGGCCGGAAATAACGACCCGGAATGATTACACGACTTGGATAGATATGTCTAAGCATAACATCGATTAGCTGTGACACTGTAATACCCGACTTGGCACATTCCCTATTTATTTGAGGTGTAATTCGTGCTATTAGCTCACCTGCAATCAAATTTATTTGTCAATATTATTCTGCCAATATAGCACTATTCCAATCAAACTACTTTGGTCGTCATATCCGTCAGCAGGAGGAAAACAAACTTGTTGATTCGACAGTGTGGTGATGAACTACTTGGGGTGGCACATTTAGAATTTGCCACCCTTTTGGTAGGAGTCCTCATTCCGTTAATCGGAGAAATTCGACACATACTTTCAGCTTTTCTCCAACTTATTCGGAAAGGTGAACGCTTCAGAGATATTCACTTGAATATGGTTAGAAAATATTGCACAGGCATCAACTATATGACAATTTGCGGGAGAAAAGCTCCGGAAATATCTTTTTTTTTTCAAGGTACCTTATCTGATAGCATTTTAGGAGCAGCCTTATCATTCACGATAGGCAGCAAATTCCTTGCAGCAATAAAGCAAACAAAATTCTGCTTAAGCGGCAAATCTGCTTCACTAATTCGCATTGTTATTTGAATTCTAAAAGTCGATACGTTACCCGATTATATTAGAATCTATCGGAATGAATCAGAAATGATTTAGGAATTCGCCCGAGAAAATCGAGTGAAAAATAAAGGAATCAAAGGCTCGACCTGAGGGGTCAAGCTCATATTTAGGCGAACTTCTCGATGTTCTCTAACTTCTTCAGCATAATGCAAATTATTTCTAGCAACTTCNGTCGTCATATCCGTCAGCAGGAGGAAAACAAACTTGTTGATTCGACAGTGTGGTGATGAACTACTTGGGGTGGCACATTTAGAATTTGCCACCCTTTTGGTAGGAGTCCTCATTCCGTTAATCGGAGAAATTCGACACATACTTTCAGCTTTTCTCCAACTTATTCGGAAAGGTGAACGCTTCAGAGATATTCACTTGAATATGGTTAGAAAATATTGCACACGCATCAACTATATGACAATTTGCGGGAGAAAAGCTCCGGAAATATCTTTTTTTTTTCAAGGTACCTTATCTGATAGCATTTTAGGAGCAGCCTTATCATTCACGATAGGCAGCAAATTCCTTGCAGCAATAAAGCAAACAAAATTCTGCTTAAGCGGCAAATCTGCTTCACTAATTCGCATTGTTATTTGAATTCTAAAAGTCGATACGTTACCCGATTATATTAGAATCTATCGGAATGAATCAGAAATGATTTAGGAATTCGCCCGAGAAAATCGAGTGAAAAATAAAGGAATCAAAGGCTCGACCTGAGGGGTCAAGCTCATATTTAGGCGAACTTCTCGATGTTCTCTAACTTTTTCAACATAATGCACATTATTTCTAGCAATTTTCTATTTATTCATCTATCGGTTCGATAGCTCTTTTTATATATAAATATAAGCGATGATGCAATTGAATAAATGTGCCAACCAACCTTTTGGGCCATTAGAATATCCTTTCGTATTGTGAATTTCCATAATTCCTCTATTGATATAAAAAATTGTTTTCTCAACCATTAATGGTATTGTGAATGGATATTGTGGAATATTGAAATTAAAATTGTTCCATGTTGGTTGTAATGGTATCCCATAAGGTTGTGCTTTTCCCTGCTCAAAATTTTAGATGAATATCAAAATATTTTTATATTCAAATATTAGCTGCGCTGTTTGTTTCTAAAGAAAGGGCAAATATAGGCGATTTTGCTGGATATTATTGAATGATATGCATGCCACGAGCGACGGTTTATGGGTATATTGGTCCTCAGACTTCGATAATTCGGAGGTTCCCCTCATCGTTCGGCGTGACGTTTTTTTTACGATTTCCTTATGGTTTCATTTAAGTGTTTCATATATCTTTCCACTGCTACAACATGCCTGATGAGTCTGCCCGAGCATAAATGAAAATTGCCTCGATCCTCTTTCAGTTTCTCCTCACTAAATTTTCAGTCGTGCTATTATATACTAGATCTGACTGGGATATATGGAGTGATCGTTTCCCTCGACATAGAAACGAATCTATCGAGGTTCATGCTATTTTCGGCAACTTCTTAGGTTCAACGGTTAAGCGCATTCAACTGCTAGCTTAAGCTATAAGCCAATTCACCAATAAGATCAAGCCTTACCCAGCATCGTTGAGCTAGAGGAAACAAGAAAAATGTGAAGCGCTCGAGCACGTTTAGCTGATCAAATCCTATAATTTGCTCAAGCAACAGCGCTTATTCCAGACTATCTTCATCCATGCTCCACTCATCCATAATAAGACCTTGTTTTAGGCAATAAATATACGTTTGTTTTATGATAGTTCAACTTACTTTTAAGATTGAAGGACATATAATGTGATGATATATTTCAAGACCAAGAGATTTTGGTTCAAAACCTTTCTCGATGAGATGTGTCCAAATTCCTGAAAATATGCCGTTGCATAAGATATTACGAATTCGCTCAGTGAGCTAGCGAAAAATCTAACAGCATAGTGATACGGTGCGTTGATAGAATGACTGCCTAAAAATGATAAGCGATATCAGGTTCAGACTTAACAATTTCAGACATCGAAGTTCCCTCTGAATTTATCAATATTTTTTTTTTAAAATGATTTATTAGAGCTCAGGATGCATCACGCTCATCAGCGATCACTTTATTCTTGCCCATGGGTCAAAAATTTAGTGCTTCTTAGTTTTGCTTGACCCTTGATGGACTTGACCTTTAAATGGACTTTCAATGAAAGAGGACGTTGGAGTCGCCTACCACCTATGAGGTGAACAGTGGGCGGAAAGGAAATGAAGAAGGTGATGAAGGGGAAAAGAAGAGAGAACGGAGTTCATGAACACAAGATCGGAAGCAAAATTGAACGACAATGAAATTTGAGTACCTCGTTGTTCAGCGACGTAAACCAATTCGCTAAGAGTTTGATCAAGTTCAAGAAATAATGCGAGTTGCATTTTTTGTATAATATTTAGCTGCAAATAATTACCGAAATAATCTCGTAACCAATTCAATTGGTTATTTCTTTAAGGAAAAAAAAATTGGACTGCGAAGTATTTTTTTTTTTTGAACTGCTTGTGACTCTCATATGTGTTTCGTATGTTTCAGATATGTCAAAGTTCAAATCAATATAAATTATTTCAAGTTCTGATTTTTTTTCTTCAAATTACCCCATCACTCTTCCTCAATCGTCGATTTCTTTTATTATTCATTTATTATTATAATATTTATTTATTTATTTAATTTATATTTTTCTTATTGCACTTACATCAAGTGCGAATATATGTGCTGTTAATTTCGATAGAATAATATCAGCTTTAAAAGCGTTCGCTGCTTTTGCGATTCTTTGCAAATCGGTTTCGATTGGTCGTCGTGTTGCATAGATCTGATAGAGTAATTCACGAAATGCCTCCATCTCAAATCCACCCATATCAATGATTGCACCTTGAGCTGCATCATGCACAAACGATGCTAAATATACAAATCATTGAAAATAATAGCGAAAATTATTGCGATTAGATGTGAAGCACCAACTAGCTGACGACGTTTCCGTATCAAGATTTATATGTATGCTATTGCTAAGCAATTCTCAAGCTGGAGAGAAAATCGAAGGTAATAAGGTTATAATAACCTAGCTTGCTGATGATTTTAATTATTCAAGTAGCTAATAACAATTTTTTTACATTTTATTGTAGTAGGTACGAAGGATGGGAGGATCGAAATATTGGACAAGGGGAAAGAATCGCTAGCAACCATTCAGCTTCATTCCGAATGGGAATAAATCGAAGGAGAAAAATGAAAACATTCAGCTAAAACTTGAAGCTTTCAAGCTTGCTCTCAAATTCCTGGAAGAAGCCTCTAATATTCAAGTGATATTCAACGGATAAAAGCCACTTCCTGTGTGGTTCTTTCAAAGATCATCCGAGAAGCATTCTAAGGTGTTAGATGATATATGAAGTAGCCTGGAAAACGTGCATACTCCAATGTTTAGGGAACACTTCGGCAGGATTCACCTCACTCTTTTAAGAAATTCTAAGAAATAATACGAACATCGCAAATTAAATAATAAAAAAATTATCAAATTTACAAAAAATTTCACCATAAAACTCACCCATATATCTAGAATGAAGTGCGAGAAGTGATTTATCGACACAAAGTGTTAAACCATCTTTAAATTTCAATGTCACATCACCATTTTCGAAACGTGGCAAATATTCAAATTGCTGCAATTATTTACTATTTTTATTCAATTCATCCTTTTTTTTTTTTCCGCAATGGCTTAAGAGCTCTTCCCCGGTAATTATATTAAATAATTATCATTCAATTCTTGGTGCATCCCAACTTCCGAAAAAAAAGACTGCCTCGTTCCCGCTTAATGAAAATTTGAGAAATTCAGCCCTATTTCTGATATTCCAGTTCATCAGTCCTCCCGCATATCCTTCACGCCCGTCAAGAAATGGGTATTAGCTCGTTGGCGTTTAAACATCTATTCTGCGAAATAAGTGCATTCAAGTCTGAAGGCATTATGTTTCAGGTAGCAGCTATGTATTTTGCTATAAACTTTTTGATCATAATTTAAGCAATCATCCGTATAATGAAGCGGCGATTTGATCTCATTACCTTGTCTATAGCTCTTCTAAATATGAACCCAAATCTCTCCAACACCCAATCACCTTCTCCAGTTCTTATCACCACCTTTTATTCCAACAAGGAAATATTAAATTCCCAACGGAAATACTTGATTCCGACTCTATAAAAACTAAATTCGATGTAAATCACAATTGTATCCGTTGGCAAATTAAGAAGATTAGAGGATAATATGTTACCTGGTTAATAAATTTAAATTCAAGTTTGATCCTTTTAACGAGTGGGTCTATCAATCGTATAGTGATTGGCGGTAACCATTTACCGATTTGAAAAAATCCCTTATCAACCAATCGAATTGCTTCCTTTCTATTCTCTGAAAGAAATCTTCCAGTCGAAACATATGAGACCGAACGATACAACATAGAACGTAAATTCATTGTGTTCGTTAGATCTTCTCTAGTTCCGAATAAAAAAATTAAATAAATAATATAATAAAAGAAACGCGAACCTGTACCAGTTTTAATTCGTAATTGTGTTGTATAAACCCATTCGGTAGGTGAATATCGTGCTTCACCATACAATACAACTACTGTATTTCCCATCTGAAAAAAGGAACAAACAGCGATAATGCTTCTTTGATTCTGAAAATGGCAGAAACCCCCCCCCCCTTCCCGCTCCCCTCCGCCCCATTCCCCCCTAAGAGCAAATGAAAAACCTTTCAGGAGCGTCTCAAGAGTTTAGATGAAGCAGAGTGTTGAAGAAGTAAGCCGTGATAGCTTGATGCAAAGACACTTGCTTGTAATTGAGCATTCATATCTGGCATTTGACGCCTCGGCTTTATATTTTAAATAAACTGCTTTCCGATTTCCATTACTAATCGAGGATGACTGCCCTGTTTTCCCAGCTCACTTACCTCGGAGCAACTCGAAGATCATCTAGAATTTGTGGTCTATTCGAAGGATTAAGGTCTATACATCAGATACAAGAAGCTTTACGGTAATAATTGCGTTCCGCGTTAGATGCACTTCATCCATATGCCCAGTTCGACTAGCTAATACTTTAAGCACGATTCGAACTAGCTGCTTGCACTAGCTTAGCTTTCTTCCTTGCCGACTCACATCTTCATTCTCTTGCTCAGGTGTACTACATACAAAGGACCGGAAATGAGTTCATACCTGATCGGTTTGTGGATGTACGATGAGATCGATGAGATCAATTGGAAACTTTATAGCCCCAGGCGGTTTATCTAATCGTTCGCCACGAATTCGACAACGATTATCGACAACCACCGAAAAGAGTAATTCCCTATTACATGGTAATGTAGTGTAACTTGTTTGACTTCTTGTCGGCTGCAAAAAAAAAACATATCAATTATCATTGATAATTAATTCCTCATGTTATATTCACTGACTTTGAAATATTTATTAATATTTCACCCTTGCAAAATTCCGACTTC
>JAARMF010000622.1:58240-75810 GCA_022844705.1 Toxascaris leonina | reverse complement strand
CTCCTCATGCCGAAAAAATGAAGCAATAAAGCTTTTGGGACAGACCGCTGGCGGTAAGTTCACAATCAGAACAAAAACAGTGTCCAGTTCTCTTCACATTTGTTCCCAACATTTCATGTACATTACTTATCTACCTTGCTTCTGATGTTTACATGTAGTTATCGTGATGGAAGCATGATGATTGCTTTCTTACATGAAAGAGGTAAAAACGGCCAACGTGTGTGGATCGGTGATGGTGTTCTTTCAAACTAGCAAGTTCTCAACGCTTTTATACTACAATAAAAAGTGATGCTGTAAAGAAGTGGCACTACTTAAGCACTAATATTTAGTGCTCACCTTTTCTGAAGAGCTACAAAAAGCGCCTAGTGCTTTAAGCAATCAATGCTTAAAACATTCACATTTTGTGTGAAAGGCACTCCAGACTTTTCCTTTCATTTTTTGTGACTGTATATTCTATCGATTCTTGTTACGAACTTCTTTCTCAAATATATAATTTTGAACTATTCTAAGGCCAATTCACAGTAAGGCTTATGGTGCTTTGCCAACACAGTACGCTCTAAAGGACTGACTACTGTATGTTTCTCAGAAAGTAAGCAAATAAAAATATCTAAGCAGAGGTCGCATTTGTGCAGTCCATATCGGGCTCCAAGACAAAGCAGAAGAGGATTGTCCGAAGAAAAATTACATTCCCAGGACAAAAATATATGAAAGTCGGACTTCAATGTCATCGAATGAATTTTTTTCATTAGGGCGTAGGAGCATCAACTGTATTCGATTTGGGGTCTCCTAAACGGAGTTTTGACGACTAACACTAACAGTAGTCGTCTACTTGGCTAGTTTCTGCCAAAGGTTGTAAGCGGTCGAAGAGGCAATAGCATCAGAAGCTCGGGATGTAAATAATCTTCGAGGAACATTCCCTGCCATCATATTAATTTAGGTAAAAGCAGGTAACATCTATTGAGGCTCACATCGAGCGCCCTCAATATAATTTTTCTCTTTTTCACATCTACGACATTACTTTGCTACTATTCGACTCAGTTTTGAAGACGCACAAATTTCTCATTCTGCCAGAAAATGCTGCATGCGCTGCGTTCGCTTTCACCGACAAAATTGTTCATCATTGCCGATCCACCTCTCGACGGTTGAATTAACTGATGGACGGGAAAGAAAAAACTCAAGATGACTGGAATGGCGGCATTTCAGAGATGTCTTTCTCCCTCAGCCAAATTTTAACGATTAAAGCGTGATAATTTGTAGAAACTAATCTTAAAAATGTGCGCAATACTTTTAGAGAAAGAACATCTTGAAAACATTCAATCCGGAGTCTCGGATAATCTATGACAAAGAGAAACAGAATTTCACATTTTTCACTGAGGCATCTAATTTCGAGATATGACGGTGAAATTCTAGATGTTACGATGAAAAGTCTCAAGGTCAGATCGTTTTGTCCACTCCCACTGAGTTGAATTGTTGAAACAAGGAGGGTCAATAAAAGTGCACAACAGTTTCTCATGCTGAAGGCGCGTTTAATGCCCTTTTGATGAAGATTTTAGGATGCGATCGACACATACTTTTCTCAAATTTATTTGATACGATACTGAGGGCACAATAAAAAAACAGTAACAGCACAAAAGTCGGCACGAGAATCATGTGAAACAGAAAACGAGAATCGATGGCATAAATGCTATCTTGACCATTAGTACAACAACAAAAAGTGACAACAGTATCACCGCGGTCCAAAGTATTACTGATCATTCCGTTGCTGAACGACGAATCAACGAATATTTTATTAAATCAAGGTTTTCTTATCATCTATGCTTTGTACCTTCTCCCTACGGACCATTATTAATGCCTATAAGTGGGTTATTCTTTTAACAAATACTGTAGCCAATAAAGTAGTAAAATTTGCCAAATATTTAAAAATGGTGATACATCAAACAAAAGCAACGGATAAGAACTGATTATATTTTTCCCACTCAACTATCTTCATGTAAGGTGCGGTTGGTCCAGTACTGTTTTAAGCGAAGTAACTTTCTGTAGAAGTAATTTTGACTGTAATCAAAGATGAACAATATTGTACGTTTAACTTGCCAGGCAATACGAAGGCATTGAAGTGCGTAAGGAGCAGCAAGTGGCTTTGGAAGATGAACGAGTAGTAATCAATGCAAAGTGAAGGAAGAAGAAAGTTGTAAGCTAAAACGATGAAGGCCAATAGCAATGGCGAAAGATCAAATGTAAGGAATCAGCAAATACGTTATTTTATATCAGAGGAAATATTCGACCATATAATTCAAACGAGCTGTGGATTATCGACGTCACAATGCAGAAGGCGCCCAAAAAGACTTCCGATGAGCATTTGATTTTGCCGGAAAACAACGGCCGATGAACCCCATATGGTGGCACCATCATTGGCGTACGGTTCTGTGATAACCCAGCTAACACGATCATCCTGAATAAACGACTGATGGTTGTGCTGGTAAATGGTGCGTTTTATTGCACAGTTAAAGTTTCATACTTTACATTATTGGCGACAAGATCGAACGACATATGATGAGTTATTGGAAACATCTCACTTTTCGGCAGAAACGATGAACTACATTCGGATGAAAGGAACGCTTCCATCTCCACATGAAAATGGGGCTTTATTCTTAATTAAACTCAATGAACACCTAAAATTAATCCACAGAAAAGTTGGTAGCAAATAAGCACTGCAGACAAAAGTCTAATGTACTGACATGTTGACTCGATCTGATGCCCGGAAAGTGCGCTTTTTAAAAAAGGAGATAATCCAGGCATACCTGTATCCTGATCCTCAGCACCTGTGAAGGTGACCGATATTCGCTGGCTGCTGGATTCTGGATGTGAGCGTATGCTTTGAAAACAACAGGGTGAAGTGCTGTCCAAACATCGCCTGTCTCATGCTCAACGAACACCTTGTTCGGTGATGACAACATGTGGATATCGATCTGTTGCTCCGCAGACATGTCCTTCCTCACTTTATAGACACGAATGAACTGCAAACGTGCCCGTAAGAAGGCCGAGATTTTAGTCAATTTACGCTCGGGAAGCGATCTATATATCCTGCACTGAGCAAAAACGAATGGAAAAACGTTCATGAAATATGTGCTGGTGCTTTTGAATGAGTACAGAATTTACTTTAATAGGTAGTATACTACGAAATAAATAAGAATCTTTTGCAAAATTAGACCTCGTTTATGGAACTGGCCACATATAAATATTCTCTTGCGCTATCGAATGCAATTCCGTTCGGGCTCGGAATGTACCTGGAAAAGAATACCAGTAGAGTACACATAGCGGCTGGGCAGAAAAAAAACTTCGATAGATGTTGTTGTGTTCGAAAAAAATCCTATTCCAATGGCAAGGGAAAGAGCGTGTCGCGACCAGTCACGAGATATATGAAATGAAATCATAATATGTAATTGGAAAGCTGCCAACGGATAGGGCCAGCCACAGGATAAAAAAAAAGTGTTTCTGATCGATTAAAGTAACAAAGACTGCGCGCCAAAGAAGGGCAGATTTCAGATAGACAAAGAGAGCGATCAAAACAGATCGGTAGTTTGACTCAAACAAAGGCTATTATGACACACCAAAAGAGGGTATAAAAGGAAGCCTGTTCGTGGCATGTGTGTGTCGCGTTTCATTCGAACTGTGCTGGTGGCTCGTATGCTTCATATAGTTCGGTTTACTACTGGACATGGATGTAGCTGCGCCGCAATGTTGGAGCGAGTCTGGGCCCTTTGTTGCGGTCAGTGTCTTGCAGATCTTCCGCTAGGCCTCTGAATCGCAAGCTCACTGTGGTTGCTTTGGGTTGTTCCGGATTTCTTCTAGAATATTAGGTTGATTATCCAATGTGGAGTTCCACCGCTCAAGCACACCTCTTCAATAAGGCTTTTACGCTAGCAATGAGCGAGTAGAAATCACCACCAAGAGTGCTTCTTGTAGAAACGGGCTGAAACGGGCTAAGGGCTTCAAACCCCTACCATTGTCGGCCCTTCACGGATGGTGTTTGTTGATATGTATGGCGGATTTGTGAAGAGACGTTATGTCTTAAGTATTATTGGTGTTGCATTGTCGCTCGTTCTTCTTGCTTATTGGATAGTGTTGTTCGATATCAGCTTTCGTGCGTCCATTGTAACTACGATAACTCTATTAAAGGTTTGATTACCCAAGTTAGAGGGTTGTGTGCACACGTGTCAAGGGTGCAACTCGGGTAGCTTCGCTGCTTAAGGCACGGATCAATTGATATTGGACGTAATAAGTGGCCCGAAGCGGTGGCGTTGTTGGATCGCAAGTGGCGGCGCCAGTGGAGGTGTCGGTGGCCGTGAAGTGTCAGTGGACTGGTCGGTGGCCGTGAACTGTCAGTGGACTGGTCGGTGGCCGTGAAGTATCGGTAGCCGGGCCAGGGTACGGACGTTGGAGCGGTGACCTACGACGAGCGAAGCGCGACAGGCGTTCAGAGGTGGCGGTCGAGGCGTCAAGCTGACAGGGAACGTTGGCGCTCACGGAGAGCGGCAGATCCGTCGAAAGCAACAACCGCACGGTTTTCTTGTGATACCCCTTTCTCCTTTGTTTCTGACCCTTAGAGACTCAATATATATTGCTGACTTCCTCCCAAAAAAGGGATAAGTCTTCATAGAGCGTATGAAGGAGTCGACTGAATTCAAACGAGAACGAATTGGTATTTTTCAATCCAATAATCTCTCAGCAACTACTTTTAAGGGTTGGCGAGCATAGCCGAAAAAAGACTAAATTAATGAGAAATGTTTGAGGAGATAAACCGCAGATTGTGGCTTTGAACGCTTGATATCAATTTCGCAATCAATTTTGAAGGACAACGAGATTGGAGAAATTAGTCAACTTAAAGTCCAAAAAATTCGACTTCTTTCCAAACCAGCACATCCACTATGAAAACTTTCCATTGATTAATTGGCATCAATTTGGACAACTATGACGATAAGAATAAATACATCGGCTCCTCCGACAGTTTTCAAAAGTTCGAAAATTTTCAGAAGTATCATTTCGAGCATACGATACTCGAAAACCACTAATGATCAAATCTAGTGGTTGTAAAATAATTTCGCTACTCATGTCCCTCCTCTTCGCTCCGTCGCTATCAGTACTCATACTGCAAGGTTGGCATCGGCAGAGCTGATTTTTGCAGTGAAGATCCAGAAAAGGTTATGGCAGCTAGCCTATAAGCAATGCTAGTGAAATTTCACGCTGGAGGGAATTGAAGTTGTTCGATTCGGAGACTAGGGAATTGAGGGAGGGATGCAGTGAGATATTTCGGCCAAGATCATGCAGCTCACTTCTGGAACAGAAGACAAAGTGCTTCGGAGTACCTCGTTCACAAGTTTCCTTTGATTTCATGCCAGAGGAAAATGTATTATAACAGTGCAATTCTTCATGAGAAATATAATCGTGCTCCAAGTCGAAAATGCCGGAATAGATATAAACATTTGACTTCGCAATGTCCCATTTCAGAAAAAAAAAATCTCCAAAAGCATGAAATGAGCGAATCGGAGACAATATACAGTGAAATAACCGAAAATGGAACTCGCTGTAACTTCTTTATGGTACGGTGCAAGCAGGGCAGAAAAAAGCAAGCAGTCTCGCAAGTTCCAAATAAAGTTATGTAATTTGATGGTGATGCTCCTCAGCTGCAGATTGTCGAATGTTCCCAGCAATTCTATGCAGTTTTCTTTTAGATACTAAAGAAGTCTGATTTGAACAAAAAATGAGTGCACAAATATGGTATATCTGATGGCCATATGAAAGCAGTATAGGGGTGCACAAAGAACACAAAGACTAACTTTTCCAGATAGCTGCACTTCTTGCCATCGTAATAAACGATTGAACCGAATGAAGATTGCAACGCCAATTCAATCAGCTGCGTCCATTTTTTATTTGTGAAAACGAAATTCGTAACGAAAAAACGGTCGGCACCGACAACGGCAATATCAGCGAGGCTGAAAAGGAGAATAACTGACAAAAATTGACTGCAATAAATTCACCAAACTCCGCATCCCACCAACTTAATGAATCTTCAGCATGACGCTCAATAATGCTCTATACAATACTTTACAAATTTGCGTAGTTCTTAGTGTTAACTATTATTAGATGAGCACTACTAGGGCACTATTTAGAAGGTTGAGCATGACATTCCTACAAAACTTCATCGCGTTGTTATGATGAATTTCACTATGCGCTAACGTATATTATACTCGAAAATATTAAGCACGAGTGGATAACTTTATTAAGAGCATTTTTTGCATTGATTAATGTCATCAGCATTAGCTGCAACAATTGCAACTTTCTTAATGGTTTGCTGATCGACAAAAAAAAAAATTCGACTCAAAATTTTGGAGATTCGATTCTACAGGATTTCTATAAAATTTGGAACTGTGGGAAGTTTACGGAGCAACCATCTATTCTAAAAACTTCTCCACATCTAGCAATTCTGCCCGAAGAACTGAAAAAAGCTATCTGTGGCGATCGAAATATCCATCTTCACGAAGCATCGTTGTCCGCATGCAGCAAATGCTCAAAAAAAAAAAAAATGCTGGCCCTTCTCAGAAAAAAATATCGGACTGATCCTTTGAAGCGTTGATCACCTCACATCTACTTTAATGATGCTGATATCAAAAAAATTTATTTCAGCATTACAGAAGGGAATCTTCCAAGGAATTACTTGTTAAACGTTGTGTCGGCTATTGTTTTCCTATGAACAAGTGTTAATCGCTCCTTATTAAATTGAAACACTTCCACTGTGTGATTGCCGGGACGATTGTTTGTAATATAAACGCTGACGCGACCCTTGCTGACAAATGAGCTGATTCCATAGGGCACGAATGACTTCTGTAACACATCTTTATATTACCAGCCAAAAGAAACTTAGTTATCTCTTCCTCAAATCGACTAATTCCACTCGTACATAAGCGTCTTTCCGCTCCATCGCGAAGCGTACTGGGACTAGTCAGGGGAGTAGTTGGTCACTAATTTCGGGATTTGCAGGTGACCGTCTCAATGAAACGGTAAATAAGCATTACGAATGGCTTGATTTTGCTGAACCTTTATTTTAAAAAAAAAATCACCCAAAATCTCTAAGCCTTTCCTAGTGAAACCTCTTGTCTTCTTGGACCCACCGTGCGTGCAGTGAACGCAATTTCTATGGCTCCACCACCTAGCACGTAACCGCACAACCCACTTGTTATCCAACACCTCTCCACAACAAAATTTGTTGTCAATAGTATTCAACTTAATCCACATTTCACTGAAAATCAGCACTTCACAATTGCGTGTTACGTGCCACAACCATGAAGCACACAACTGCCGCAACTTTCAAATACTAAAAAGGTCGGCTATCAGCTCGGTTCAAGCGAACTTTCACAATTTCAGAATCAAAATTCTCACTCAAAAATACCTCAACCAAAATGCACGCAAAATATCGGATGTGAAAATGAAGTCGCCTATTTCTCGTAAGTCGCCCATTTCTTGCACCTACTGAATACTGCAACACTAAACCTCTCCGAAAATGCCCTGACACGGTAAATGAAGATAGGTGAGCAAAGGAGTTAGTTGAATGCCAGATTCACTCTTTTATCGACTGTCTGGTTAAGTCACCTGGTAAGTCGAACAGGTCACAGCCGAACGTATGCACAGCTTTTTCAATAAATCAACCTTGAAATGTGTACCGTGCTGCATGGTTTGGCCGTCTGCTATTTCAGCTTGACGTTGAAATCGCATCCAGCAATAGACGCAAACAACAATGAGTCCGCATTTCAAAGAGTCTGTAGCAAAAAACCCCTGCTCAAAGAGCTAGAGTTTAGTGGCACGGATGTTTCTGACTATTTCTTGTCACGTCATGTGATTCTCAGTCGCTTCTTCACTGAGAACCGGTAGTGATATCTCACAAGAGCTCACGACGCCCCAATGATGAGAACTCCTGAGACCCTAGAAACCCTCGAAATACTCAAAGTAACAGTACACTGCGCATTACTGGTGGCTGCCATGTCACAGAGGTAGCCTGTANNNGCCTGTAACTGAACAACATTATTGGACCTTTTCTAAGGGTAAGGACGCCTAAGTGGAAAATTGTGAGTTCTTGACATATGAACTACTTACATTTAGATGAAAACATTACCTTGTCTAATGTGATTCCCTGAATTTTCAACTTTTTTGTTTCGTATCTGCCTCCCTTTTCGCCAAAATCATACATGAGCACCTGTCCAGTGACTAACTGCACTCCTCTGCTTTTTGCATAGCCAGATGTTATGAGGGCGATGTCGAATTCCCTGATATACTCGATGCCGGCGGAGCCATTTTCTGTAAGCAGAAAGGACGATGGCAAAGGCTGTGCCACATGCCGAACAGCATAAAACTTCTCAAACGCGTTTCCGAGGCAAAGAAAGCGAACACTAAACATTGCATTGAGCGCGTATCTGTGGTGGAGTAAACGACTATAGTCCAAGATTAAAGGGAAGCAATTCAGAAGACGCAAAGAAAATGATTGTGGCAAGCGGCTGACTGGGAAGAGACATTTTCCCGGCGTTCGAACAACTTTTTCAAGAAGAATCAAATGAGACAGATGCGTTTATTAGTTTTTCGCATATATTCATGAAATTTCTTTCTGTGAGGCAGGAAATATTTTTTCCCCTCCCCTTCCCGCCAATCGCATGCGAATTTCCGCAACAACATTCTCGAGTTTCTGATATTGGACGGAAAGCACTGCCTGTGAATTTAGCATAAACTACAATACAGTTCGCTGCAGGTGTTAGAACGCAAGAAAAAGAGTGAGACAGAAAACGAAAAAAAAAAGAGAAGCAGGCTCAACTCACCGACATTTTGGACAATACGGCAGCTGCCTGGTGAGTGATTGTACACTCGTTTGTTTAAATCGAGCAGCAGTCTGCAACGAAAACCATTTTAGCTTCTTATGTGAAATGAGCAACAATGAAACCAATAGTTTAGAGGAAAGCCTCACATGAATCTTATGAGTGCACTGCAACCAAATCCAAGAAGTAGCACAGTGACGATCCTGTTCACCATTTTCAGGGACGACTGCCGCCGATCTTTGCGTCGTATCGGTGATTGTTTTCACGGAATGCAGTATGTTCTGGATGTGCACACCAAAAAAGGCCTCGAATTAGAAATGGAGTGGATGACGATTGCATCAGTGGGTGAAGCAAACCAATGTTTCGCTGAAATACAGCAGAATGCAGCGAGTGATACAGAAGCAGAACAAGATATCGGAAAGTTGCCCTCATTTAAAGCAATAAAAGATACCAGGGACTGAAAACAGCACAGGGTACACCACAACCCAGGAGATCTAGACGGGAAGTGAGTAGTAATAATGGAAATTTCTTTAGGCTTCGAAATTATGAGTCTGTGATAAATGCGACCCAACGGCAATTCCCACTTTCCTCGTTCACCGGGATTCACAGTTATAGGAGATGAAAGATAATAGATAAAAAAAAAAAAAGAAAGATAAGTTAGAAAATGAGGAGAAACAGGCAATAAAAACCAGAGTGTTTGCTGGACTTCCATTAAACGAATCTTTGCAGAAACGCATAGCAGCATTCTCGTCATTTGTTCAAATGCAGACGGATGCGTATTCAATGACGCCCGCAACTCCTCTAAAGTGATGGCGAAAATTGGATGATGATGTTCTACACTGTTGGACAACTTTGCTGCCACAACATATTTCTGTATCACCAACTTTCATACGACAATGTCGTCTATACAAAGTGATCGTGCAAAGTCTTCTCGATACGTGTAGAAACGAAAGTGGCATCTTACTAACCCGAGATGAATAAACGGACATTTTATCGCAGATTTCGACGATATTTAGCCAATTAGCAAATGCACATTCAAGAAAAAATTCCAGGATGAGATGGAACATCCAACGTAAAGTTTGGAAATTTGTGAAAGAAGACTGGAACACTTCCAGTAGAAAACTCGAACAGAATGCGTCACATGTCATGACGTGTTAAACAATCCTGCCCGAACTTCTCCAGATGTTTTGCCATAAAGAAACAGAACGATATCTGCATTTCCGTCCAATGAAATCCGTGTGCTGATTCACCGAACAGACGCCAGTGACACGGATAAACACGATAAGAACTCCTGCGCACCGTGGACTCTCATAGAAATGCAGCCTTTTTGAACGACGGCTCTTGTCGCTAAATGTTTTAGGAAAAGGGCTCATCAGTGAAAGTTGGCCAGCAAGATGGCGCCTTCTCCTTGAACATGATAAATGGCACTTTGGCCACGAAGATGAATGCACTTGTGAGCATATGCAATGCATTTTCCAGTTGTAACCGATGAAGTGTATCCCTGCACTTACATTTAAGTGGACAGAGGAGAATATTTTTGTTTTCATGCACAACATGCGAAATCCGCAAAAAACAGTTCTCTGACAACAATCTACTTGTATGAGAACAAAGAAAATTCGATGCGATTAGTGAATAAATTAGATGTAGCCGGGGAAAAAAACAGAATATACACTTGAACATAAACAGAAGAAGATATGGCAAACAGCACAGACATGACCTATAGAAATGAAAACATATAGTTAAAAGGAATAACATTCAGTATAGCACGTCACATACTGCTTGGAGGTTGGAATTCAGCGCTGGCGTCATTAAACGTTCGAGATTCCCGTTCGGCAATGTTTTGTGAAAGTTCAATCCAAGTCGGAAAAGTTGAGTCGAAAAAACATATAGGACGTCATTTAATGTCCAAACTTGACGAGCTAAATGAAATCGTTGAATCCAACAACATCAGGTGGGATAAAGCACGAGTAACCACTTGAAGGGAATATCGCAGAACGCATTAGTAATTTTAAACCGTGAAACATGGCCGAATTGCAGTTATGCCAGCGAGTGCAAATCGAATTTCTTTGCGCAATTCAATTAGGATGCTTGCGGAAAACTTTTGTGAGAGTGAAATCAGCACGAAGTTGAGGCAGCCAAATAGGACAAATATAATGTTCTCAAATTATATTGAAACGTTTAACAAAAACTTTATAATATTGTTCTAAACACTTTTAATTGCAACTCGAGTGAGGACGCTTACCACTTTGAACGTTTCAGACATAATTTTTTTACGAGCAAACGATGAATATGTCATTCGTCATTGACAACCTGAGCTCTCCAAATTTGGAGCATTTTAATGATAAAAGCTCAAATGGAAAGTTTAGATTTTGTCCAGTGAAATATTCAGCTGCTAAGCATTTTGACACTTCCGTGATCATTTTCGACAAATCCAAATCAGCGACAGAAACATGTAATGATTCATGAATTTTTATGTCGCATGTTCATAGCGTGTAAGCACTCGATCGTCCGTCCAACGCACCGTTTACATAAATAAGAAATTAGAGCGCTCAGAGAACGCCTCCCCAAAGAATATTGCTGATTACATCGCTATTATTTGCAGAAGGATTCTCCCACTTCCTCCACTCGAAATGTTTAGTCGGAAAATAACTGTTCCTACTTTAATAGTGGTAGCGATATACAGTACGTTCCCAGATTATTGAATATCTCGAGGTGGTATATAACACGGAAGGCAGCAGCGCAATCAGTATAACCTAAGTTGTTGCAAAGTTTCCCATAAAACTGTTATAAATTTTCTCCTCCACTCCACAGTCCAATCGTTCAATAATGAAAGTAAATGGGCATGGCCACGGCGTCGCTAGAAACTGAAGTGCGCCAGACTTATTAGGTAATCTCAATTACCTCACAAATTGAGTTGTGCTTGTGGGGCGAGGGTTATGCACCAAGTTCGGCACAATTCTCTTTATAAGTAAGCTGACTGTGGAGGCTGTCGGGGTACAACCGGTTCGAGCAACACGGAAGGATACTTTCAGAAGTCATAGAATCGACGAAATGGCTGCTATGAGGGAAGCAGGATAGCATACTATGTGTGGGTAATCCATGTTTCAAATGGTATACCTTGCTAGCAGTCGTTTAGAACTGAAGCAGTGCCCACGTTGAAAGAGAGGATGCGACTTCTACTCGTAGAAAGGAAATACGGCAACAAGCCATCACTAGTTTGAAGAAAAATTTGGCCAGTAATTTGTCTCATATTTAAAGAGAGGTGACTCCCATTAAATGTAAGTTTTCATAAAATGAACGAGAATACTATTTAGAGGTTTGCACTTGGATCGCATAATTCTCAATGAACGGAACGTATTACCTCAAGCGCAGAATATTTAAAAGTGGCCACTTCAGTTGCGTGCTAGAACTCGCCATCTATCGCATCAACTTATACGTGAAGACAAATTGATGAATATGGCCGAAACGATGAGTAAACTATTCTTGCTATTCAAAGGTTATTGGTAAAGTGACAGTCGATTCATTCCATCGATGAAGGACTTGAGCATAAGCGAAGCGACAAAGGCGCGACGAACTCGGGAACCACACCAGACGAGGCTTGGCTACGCTCATGAGGCAGCGACTATGTGGTGCGTGATCAATAGAGGCTCGCTTTGAGGGCAATTGGCTGCAACACAGCACGAAACCCATAACGCTTGTGAGACGGCAGCAGGTGGTTTCATTATCTCAACTGACAATGCTAGCTAGTGGTGCCACTCTACCAAAATTCTTCGTATAATAGTGTGCTTATACTCCTCCCTAAAAAGTGGTGTAATACTGTACTTCTACCATTTTTCAAACACCTACTGCACTATGCCTAAGGTGTACCTGCGGTTGCGGATTCGATACAATACTGTACCAGGTGTTTTGACCCAAAAAATACAAAACTAATACTGTATTTTTAGTACATTGGGTTTTTCTTGATATATGAGAGAAGGAATCACATTATTGTCAACTACAATGAACGGAAACCTTCAAAATAGTATGGCCGCTTATTGAAAGGATTTAAAAAATCACCGAAACAAGCTCCAGAATCTTATCAGTATTTTTTCGTCAAAAACGAAATGGATGCAATTTTCAGTGGGCTGAGGTCGCTAAGACAGATTAGTTACACACATTTGACGCCCATCGAAATCCCGGAAACCTTTTGCCATATCTTTTGATCAACCAGACAGCCACCATCCATTTTCACATGTAAACGACTGGTGACTGAAAAGGTAGCAGGTTTCCGAAAGCATACAAAATGAACATAGGAAGACCGCAATACGTCAAACGTCAAAATCAAAGACTATTGAAGAACCGATGTCATTCGAACCTTAATGGATAGTACCCACATGAAGCTTAACGACTGGGGAATGCACCACAGAATAGAAAGTGACATGGGAAACATAGAGATGGGGAAAAACACAAGACATTTTTCATTAGCAAAAATATATATACCAGCCACAGATGGGTATATGAATCACATTCCTTTTAAGCGAAAGGATGAAACGAAGTTCCTTCAGCTTCTCCACCACATAATTGCTGGGCACGAGTCAGCTTGCGCCACGTCGTTTTTCGCAACTGCTCTATAAGCTAGCATTCACTCCTGAACCCTTCAAATTGAATTCAGCTGGGACCTTTCATGGGGCCGTCCAGCCGTTTGTCGTGTTACTCTGAACCTCCGTACAACCCTCATTAGCACACTGACCTCAATACGACATCCGGCTGCCTTCAGGCCATCCGCCAACACCAATTACGGTGTATGAGCTGTGCAGCTCAATCCATTCGGAAATCGCATAACGAACTCAATTTTTCAATTTATCTTCTCGAAATCATCAGTTTCGTTCTCATCGAATCCAATACGTCGTCAGAGCAGGAATATGAAAGATCATCTTCGATACCCGAGCTGCTTATTGCAGTTATCCCTTTACAATCTTTGTTTCCTGCTTCAACACGCACCACTAGGTGCTCATTTGCAATAGTGTTTGTCATGTTTGCGGCTAAGTTAGTTATTATTATACGTCGACGGGTCATCGATGCTCACACTTGGCTCTCAAGATTGGCAGTCCCCTGTGAGTATAACGATGGTCGTGTCACTCCATCAGATCCAGAAATGCATCCTTGCTTGATCCATTTCCAACGCAATGGATAGGTGCAGCAATAAGTGGATCCTTATACACCTTTCGTTCTGAATGACAATAGGAATCGCGGCATTCATGTCTGTTATAGTCTTTTCATCCATTTCTTCCAATGGTCCAACCAAAAGAGCGCATTGGTTCATTTCTTCCAACAGTCGTTCCAAGTTCCCGAGTAAGCTTTTTGCACTCCAAAAGGAAGCAAAGGGCATACTCGGGAACTTGGAAGGAGCCGCGGGTTGAGCACGGTTGAAAACTCGTTAAAATCCTCGCTGAAGAACGTGCTTGGTGACACATTGGGCAGGTTCGTCAGTAGAGTTGTCAGCTTTAAGAGAACTTTTACGCACGGTCTTTTCTTTGCCCTATCCTGGCCTTCTTTATAGGATTCCCTTCACGACTTTGCGGGTCAGCAGTTTCGAAAAATCGCGATGGTGGGGGGTAGGACGATGATGAGAAGAAAAGAAAGCGTCTAAGAAATAGAGACTAGACACAAATTCCGCTTGCTTATTTTCATTCGTTCTTCTTTATATAACCTCAGCTGATTTTCTAAAGGGTCCCCATTAGTTGCTGCCGCTAAGAAGCTCGCATTGCAGAGGATGGAGTATAAAATAATTTCTCATATATCCCAATGAAGGGTGAAGTAATAAAAATTTAAAGGATGAGACAGAAAGCTGCCTCTTCCAAAGTAACCTGAGTGACAGGAAAAACGAGTCTGAAATGTAATACGCTTACTCAGTAGTCGTTCACTTTTATTGGCCTTGTTGAACATCTATGACAGAAAATGCAGCCCTAAAGTTTTCAAACGAACATTTTGTCGCCTGCAGTAAACATAAATTTCACTTCGAGACCAAACGCTCAAACTTGAAATTGCAAAAGCGCGTTAACACTTTTACGAGATTTTTTTTTCGAATGAAGTATGTTTTAAGTACAAGTAGAGTGAAAATATTACACGATATACCTGTGCTTCTTCCCAAAAAGCCAATATAATTCTTTTCTTCCACCGTCTCCCAAAAATGAGGCTGTATTGCACTTATACTCTAATCGAGAATTTTAATGTGACACAACACTGCACTATCTCTGGTATTAATACAAATGCGTTAAAAAAATGTGCAATGCACTTTAGTGCGATGGCATCACTAAAGCTAACGAGCAATTTCTGGATGCGATCGAGGTATTTCGTTGAACGCAATAGACAAACCCGACTCCATGCTTCGGCTGCAAAAAGAAGAGTCGCATCTTGTCAACTCTGACTTCGGAAAAAAAGGACTCCTTGATCCCAGCTTCTTCGGCCATAGGGAGAAGGCGTTGGTTAGCTGACTTCCTACGTCAGTCGATATGTGTTACAAGTGCCTGTGTACATGCGCGAATGTATTAGTGCATGTGTTTTGAAGAATCGCCTTGACTTTATTTCCTGGCTTATGAGGATAAGCAAAAATCGGTTGAGCAAGCGGCTTTTCAATATCGAATGCTGCAGAAGCAGCGTGTAGCGCCCGAGAATACGTAGCCCCCACCTCGTAATCAAAAGTTAAAACATTGTGTCCAATGAACCATACGGTTGGAGGTAGGCAAATTATAACTCTCATACCTTCAGGATTCCTTAAAACAATCGAGTATTTATGTGTTAATGCTCTATGCCATCCACTTGTTCTTTAACTTTATGAAGCAATCTCTCATAGCTCACGTCAAAATAAGGTAAAACTCATTCAGAATAATTTGTTCAATGTCTTAAGTGACATTTGTTTGTTTAAGTGACTTTGCGATAGAGCTACACACTTCTGATGAGCTGAGCTTGATAGATGCTTATCTCTCCTCTGCTATAGAAATAAATTAGAGCCCTAAGAAACAACCGCACGCCGGGGTTATCAGGAGACCTGACGCGCTCCAAGAATTTGCAACATCATTTATGTGATGCTGAAGCACATATTGTACGTGTACTTCTGGCAGTTTTCGGTATGCACACCAGCAGATAATGCTAGTGTGCTAAGAAACGCATGACCACGCATAGCTGCAGCTAAGATTCCTGCTTTTTCTTATGCTTAAGATTGCAATCGGACTATTTTCTTAACAATACGTTCGCAATTGATTCCATTTGTTGTAATCCAACACCAAGCAAACAATGGCAATTAGCAATTATGTCTGCAACGCTCTGCCTTCTAAATAAGAGTTGTCGGCGGAACCGAAAAAAAAAGGAGGCTTACGGCGGTAAACAGTGCAAAAGCAATCGGTCACGCATGCGGCGACGTGGACTGAGGATTATTGAGTAAAGTGCTGCATATACAGCCTTCTTATCGGTGTAATTAATAACCACAAACATCACTGTTGTGAATATCACCTCGAAACTTCTGTGAGACGCACAATCTGGTTGTTCGTCAAACCAATAGTTTGCGCTTATTTATAGTGCTTCAATTTATCGATTGATATTGTGCCCATATCGAAAAAAAAGCAAATAAAAAGACCAGAATGTATTTATGATATGACATCTCTGTAATTAGTCCTCAGATGAACTGAATTTGCAAGTGTTTTTCATCAATCGAAGAATTCCTTTTAATTCTGCACGGAGCCATAAATAATTACTGTTATATGCACAGTTTACTTCCAGAACCACTTGCTCTTCTTCCGTTATATGCTGCTCCGCAAAAAACATTCCCCTCTTCCTCCTCCCAGCCTCCTCCCCTTCCAATTGGAAAGCTATTTTTAAAAGACTGTGAATGGTATGACCACCCTTCGAAAGTATAGTTCGCTTGAATGCACCACAAATATAGATCCACGCTTGATCTAATACAATACCTTACAATCTTCTTTCGAATATGTTCACGTCCGTCTTGACATCAGCGCAAACCTTCTCCTTTGTTATATGCAAACGTCGCTTCAGAGCGAGGAAGTATAGGAAAATAAAGAGCAAATTAAATGTCACCATCGTTACAGACCCGTTGTATTATCCAAAATCACAAATTTTCCACCTTTGAAATGACAAGCTTGCGGGAGAGAATATGTCGTGTTGAAGCGGGAGGATAAGAATTGAGGTAGATGTGGTGGGGCGATATGGAAAGGAAAAGGGTAAGGGAGATGAGACGAGAAGAAATAGTTAATTCACGCTTTGAAATTTTGATAGGCGTATGCAGTAGTATGCAATTTTTCAAACCTTTGAAAACGTCCCAGTTTGGAGCTCTAATACTGAAAAGAGGCTCGATATCGATGAATGCACTTCATCTTGTAGACGTGCAGAAACGTTTATTCAAGCGCAAGAAGATTTCTGCAAATTGAAACGACTCTTCTGTCCTGTTCCATTCCGCACGAGGATTCGCCAAATTCTCACATCGATGAAGAGATTTATTGGAGCTGCGCACGTACAAATCGCGAAGGATTATCGTACATAAATAATTGCATCAAAAATGTCACTGGTAGAGGCGGAAATAAAAGCGAGGAGGATGTTCCTGCTAGATGCAGGAATTCTTGTTTAAGCTGTCGATGATTTTTCTTAGTCGTTCGCACAGTGGCACAGAAAACAGTTGTGAAGACCTTGGAGATCTGCTTCCATCTCTACCTCACCCCCTCCCCC
>JAARMF010000622.1:19542-58183 GCA_022844705.1 Toxascaris leonina | reverse complement strand
CCCCCCCCCCCCCCCCCCCCCCCCCTTCCCCCCTGAAGGTGAAATGTGGATGAGTCACTGCGTCACCAACTTCCACTTATTCGACGTTCAAAATGTAGCAGTTTTATGGTAGCAATGTTTACAAAAAGGAAAATAAATGAGTGTTCTAGAAATCGTTTCATAGTGCCATAGACGAATATTTCGCTTCAGGGCATAAACTTCACTGCCTCTTTGAGCAAAATCAAAATTCGTTGTAAGCAGAAAATAAATAATCCAACTTTTTTATACCGCTCGACTGGCATGTTCTAAATGAAAAATGAATGATGTGCTTATCCTTTATGATAGTTTACACTTCCTACGAGTACCCGTTCGCTTTCATCACAATTTACTCGAATACTAAATTGTGACGTAGGAATTCGATTGGACGATAAGGGGAACGCACACCAAGAAGGGTTGTTTTCTTGAAAACTTTGTGCAGAAATTGTATTAACTATGCTTTCACAGTCCTTCTCATGGAAAAATTCGAGAACGATATTTCAAATCTGTTCCTCNNNCGATAATAACTCTGTTGACACAAAAGGAAAAAAATCATAATACAGCACACAAACATCGACTTTTTTCAGAAAATTTTACTTTAGAAAATAGCTGATATGAAGAAGGGCTTAGATCTTTCTTTATTTCGATAGCATCGTTGGAGCAGCTCATCCTTTGATTTTATTTAGATAACGTATGATGTTAATATGATGCATGAATCCGACTTACTAATGACATCGCCAGCAGTTCAGCCACTTCGACGCCTACGTTCATGTGTCCCTCCCCCCTCCCCCCGAAATTATTTTATACATCTCTTAACTATCCTGTTTTAGTTCCATCGTCCGATATCAATGAATAAGCTGTGGTTTGAGCAAGAATGTGTTTNNNCTGTGGTTTGAGCAAGAATGTGTTTGCGGAGAATGATGAGACGACGTTGCAATAGCAATAAAAAAGAAACTCTTTTCCTTTTTAAGTAAAAGGAGAATTCTGTTTTTAAGAATAGTGAGCAGATAAAGCTACATGTTCAGCAAACATAAAACTGCGGAAGGGTGTTTCCTCAAGGATCGCTTCCAGAACTTGCATTGCACAGGCAAAAATATTACTGAATATTTTTCGGTTTTAAAACAAAAACCTGTGAAACAACTCTGATTTATTACCATTTATCGTAGTGCTATGAATATAAATGTGGAAAAAAGGGATATATGTTTGGGACAGTTCTTCCCTCATCACTCTGTCCGTCGTGTTGGTCTTCTTTTATTTCGCTTTCCTTTCTGCTTCCTCGCCTCCTCGAATGACTTGGTCTTCCACTGAGCTCGTTTGTTCGCTGAGGCTTAGCAGTCGTCCTCGTCGTTGCCAAACCAGGTGTATTTGTCGAGGACATGAAGTCGCCCATTTCCTCTCGTTAACACTAAGGAGTTACCTAAATTGCAGCTCAAACGTGAGAACAATATAATAAACTCGAAATTAACTTCCATCACTACTTCCAGCACCGAAACTATTCCTCATATTACCCACGATGAATATGGCCAGCGGTGACCAAAAAGCGTTTCTCATAGCATATGCTGATGGCAGTTTTAAAGTGCGGCAGATGAACACTTCACGAGTATTTAACTTTTTGTTCCATGAAAAAATCTTCGCTGCTTAGTACAGGTCACTATCTAGCATCTTTCGACTATGAGAACATTCCTTTTGTTTTTTTCATCCTCATATCATTTTAGAAGTGAAAAACTTGATCAAAGAATTTAGAACTTTTGAAGCACTAAAACTTCAGCCTTTTCTGTTTTCAGCAAGCAAGATACTCCGGCAAACGATCACAACCTTCAATAATAGTAACGCAAAATTATAGTTAATTTATGTGAGCACAGCCAGAAAAGCTGTGAGCTTTCTACTCCCTATAACAAGTCTATATTCAATGAATATTCAGCAATATTCACATCCGAATCTAGTGAGTAATATAAATTGCTGGCAATGTAGAGAAAACAAAACTGAAACGTGTTTTTTATTGGCCAAACGAAACAGAATTCAAAAAACTTTTGCGATCGCGAGTTCTCATCATGAGTTTTTTTGAAAAGTGCTAAAAACTTAGGTAGCCTCTTTCATAGGTAAGGTTCTACTTCTTTTTCTAAAGGGTTCGAAGGCTGCCGAGAGAGTTTTAACTTGCGAACTGTTCATGATTGCGACTTCATTATGGCTGAGTATTCTTTACTGAAACTAAATTCTGAATGTTCACTCAACAACTGGTAATCTGCAGACCTGGGAAAGCAGCTTTTAGGACGCTACTACACTTCCGAATCAACCGTCCTATTGCCTGATCGATTCGATCTTGTGAAATTTCCGACAGCTTTAGCATTACCGTTCGATCAGCTTCTCTAAATCAAAAAAGATTATAACCATATACAAGCATTATTTCATCATTGGATTTGAATGAGGTGCTCATTATTTGTTTATTCCTCGTTCGTGAAAGGGTCCCAATGAAATGTCTTATCTTGAATTTATAATATAAAATTTAAAGTGCATCTGATGTGATTCAACCCCTCTCCCTTCCTCTGTCCACCTTCCATGCTATCAGATGAGCCTTTCTTGTTAGCCAGACAAACTTAGCTTTCAAGTAATATCGTCTATAATGCATTGATGCGGAAATTCCTGGCATACACACTCATTTCTCAATAACAAAGACGACATTGACTATTCGATTGTCAAGTTGGAATGTCCTTGTAAAAACAACTTGGACAGCTAGATAAGTATCGGAAGATGAGAAAAACAAGAAGGATTTGGAAAATAATGCTCTCGCCAGGATGCCCAATATTCACTTCTGAGACCGCTGAGGTGGTTTTTGAGCTGCTCAGCCTACTTGCAGAATGGATTTGCGCGAGTGCAAACTGAATAAATTTCATAGTGTCGATTGGAATTCGCCATGTTACACGTGCAAGAAATATAGTTCACGTCTTCCTTTCTTCTTTCTTATTTTTGCTCCATTATTTTCTTAAATTTACACTGTTTTCAGAAAAAAATAGCTGTACAGATAGCTAAGGTTGTTTTTAAACTGCGATACGTGCAAGCAATATTCGGTCCCAAGCGTGCATACTTCCTCGTTTCAAGTGAGCTAGATGAGTGTGCGATAATGCTATGTCAATGCAATTTGCTTCATCTGTTATCGCTGCATTAGTTCCCTTTATGGCTTTCATAAATACACCCATAAGGGCGAGATTACACTTAGGATGGCATGTGACGTTTGCAGTGCCAAGTGAGGCCCTCATTATAGTGCAATATGCAACATTCAATTCAGCGCTTAAAAAAAAAAAGAGATTGCAGTAAAGAAGCGGAAGTAAGCATTTCAGGAAGGCGCAAAGGATAGAAGTTTCTTAGCGCATCAAAAGTGTATGCCACTTCCCAGTCCCATTTATAGTGATGCCAACAGTAATCCACTTTATTGTTGTCATTAGCTGCATTTAAATATATTCCTTAAAAAGTGACAGCAATATTTTTCCCAGGAACCTTTTTTCGGCCTCTCTGCTACTCCTATAAAAAAAAATACCTGGATAATTCGAGCCAATAGCTCATAATTCGGGCTGCTTGCGCCGCATGATTGTCGACGACGTGAACTACTTCCAGACTAGCTTCTGCTTTCATATTCTGCAGCAACTTCTCCATCTTTTGTCGTTGTTCCAAATCGTCCAACGCGTACGTTATCTCACACTAAACGATAAGCGTTACTTCAGTAAGGGTAATTGGCATTACTGACAGCATTGAAAACTTTTCAAATCGAAGATGCTGAACATTGCTCGCGTCGGGTTGTAGAAGAAAAGGCATCCTGCCTTCCACTGAATAACATATGGTCGGACAACTCTTGAACAACAACTTTGGAAACCAAGTAGAAACAGAAAATGCCCCTGTGATTTCCAAATAATTATTTGTGTGCGTAGCCCTCAGTAAAGACTACGCACATTTCTCTTCATAAAAACCGCCATCCTGCATTTGCACAAGGCAGTTGATGAGAAGGGAAAATTCAGTAATTGAGTGCTTAGCAGCGTTTAATAATCGTCATGAAGAAAGCCATTTTACCATATAGATCAATTAGAGTGAATCCATCTTGCAAATTAAGTGCCTAAAATTTCAGCAAAGTGAATGTACCAAGTGGGTAACTCCGAAATGGTGGATGAGGGTAGTGAACACATTAAACAACAAGCATACTCACTTGGATCAAGAGAGTGTCAAGTTGACGGACGGCAGCAATGACGTTGTCTTCGAGGTATGATTCGCTGGTGATTTTCGGACAAACAATCGAGAGATGCTTCAGCCGTTGATGTGTGGTCAGCCTTGCAAGATCGATCGATGAAAACTCTTCGACTCCTCCGAGTTCAAGAACGCTAAAAATATAACATTTTGTTTCCGACAATATTGACAGCTCTAATTCTTACGGTTTATTGGAAAATCTTGAAGGTGATTCTTCAAAAGAAACAAATGAGCGCACCAAGTGTAACTCCAATATATCGTTTAACATGCCTATTTAAGCTCGAACGTTTTTGACACACTGAATAGCGAAAGATATTGTTCTGCATGCTATATTATATACCAGCTATCAGAGCATTTCTATTTCAACTGTGTGCAGTATTCAATAGAAACAGGAAATAGTCTAAAGTTGTAGGAATCTTTTTCTGATCTTCTATGGCTGCAGTAACAAAAACTCTCTGAAGAAACTGTTTTGGCTGGCATTACTGCATATTACGGCACTCTCGTACCAATTGCCGTAAATCTACTGATTTATTGCTCCGATATAAATAAAATGAATACAAATATGCATTGGCAACGACCGAGTCAGTTTTAATGTGTCGATAGCATATGGGCAACAATCGCCACTTTGATGATGATGCATGAACCATAAAATAAAATGGTAAATTTCCAATGGGATTATAAGCGGCACTTCATGTGATAAAGCGATTCGATTTGCTGAATGCGATGCAAAATTATGGATGAAATGTTGATGTTGGATAATGAGATAATATGCTTGTTGGAGGTGAGCTAATACCAGTTTGTTTTCTCAACATTTTCGTCATATTTTTGTGACATATAGAATCAAAATCAATGCGTACTACTTGGGGAAAATATGCTCGACTTTCTGCAGGATCACCATCTTCATTTTTCTTTGTCCTCGATGTTGCTTCTGGTAAATCTACGTTATCGACCAATTTCTATGCTTCTTTATGGGAAACTGCCTTGCTTCACCGTCCTCTTGTTCTTGTTGCTTGTTTTCTTTCCTTATTGTCTTCGCCTTCTTTTCATGAAACCATTCTGACGCTCTTAATGTGTCTCCATTTTGCTTAAGAAAATATGGCGCAACTTTTTAAACCTATTTGACTTCAAATTGAGCAATTTTGCTTCGACATTTGAGTCCGATCCTAAGATGCACTTTTGTGCCCCAGGCGCCCAAGGGCTTCACATTCTGGTTATTTAAGCTGACCTATCATCTGAAGTACCCCGTCAACGGCAGAATCCGTTTCACTCTCATGCGCGCCTGTCACCCCGTTAAGAGCGACGCAGCGTCCACTCGCCTTCTTATGAAGCTTCTCATTAACTGTTTCCTTCACAACCTTCGCTTTTCGTTCAAAGATCTGTCACTTTGGAGCATAGTGGAAGTGGCTTCGACTGCAATTCCACGATCCCGCTCATTCACTTATTTCGAGACAGTGGTTCGACCCGATCGCTATGGAATCAGCCCACTATAAACTAAACGCTGATTTATGGCATCCCAGATTTACACGTGTACCTTTTCAGAGCTCCAGTTCCTCATTAACTAGGCACATGGCACAGCGCGTGGAAGTGGACCACTGATTTAGATGTCGGCAACACCGGAATTAAGGAACGGAAATCTGTTGGAAACTGTTCAAAGATCGGTAATTAATAGCACGTGAACGCAATGCCAATATAAACTACTCCAAACAAATATTGCGATAATAAATAAAATATTTCTGCAATAATTCTCGCAGAAATAACTACTTCGGAAAGATACAACACACTTCACTGGCTAATGAAAGATGTGCGAAACAAGCTAAGTTCCCCATTCTCTGACAAAGTTGCACCATGCTCGGCCATTAGTTAGCAGTAGAATTTGGTTTTAACGATATCTCCGACCCACATGGCCTTCAACAGAAAAAGGACTTAAGGATGGACAGTTGAGGATGGACTCGCATAGGTTTACCGATTGAGGAAGGTGACGCTTAACATTATAGGGTAACTTGAAGTGCTGCCATAATTTAAAACTGCAGAACAGCTCAACAGCAATTTTTTGCAAATCCATATCGACAATGTAGCTGCTCAAAACATTAGAACGAACTATGGAAGATTCTGGAGTTACCAACCTAATGCTCTTACCGGCGAGCGCATCGACCATAAAGTAGTGGGAATGTCTATCGTATCGGCATGTTTCGTATTGAAACTGCTTTAGATGGCTGCACAACGATATCGCCGCCCATAGATCTCTGCTTTGCGCATTTGAATCAACACGCATATGGCGCAGCCGGAGTTGCTCGACAAATGGAGAAAATGAACAAATCATTTTTGACACCTGCAAGCTTATAATTTTGATGTTTGCTTCACACGCCTTATCGTGCTCTTCAAACAATATTCACGCTTGGCTGCATATATGATCTATATGATGCGCATCACTCAAATATTGCCCTGAAAGAAGAACAACGATATTTCATCGCCTTCTAAAGAAGAAATAAAACTTCATCGCGAGATGATACTAATGAATGAAGTGTAAATTTTACTCTTTCATTTAAAAGCAAAAATTTACGTTGGCAAGATTTACTGAATATTGAAAGTAAAGAGGAAAAGCAAAATAAAGCCGCATGTCGGAAGTTAAATGAAATTTCAATCGTTGCCAATTTTTCTGTCGTACAGTTTTCGTCACTTCATCCTACACATAGCCCGCACTATTTTCAAAATCCTGTCCATAGGGCATTTCTCAGGTGTTATCTCTTACAGTGTTTCTTTAATTTCTCTGTGGAAGGCAGCGACCACTCAACACATCAAAGCACCTTAATCACGCGTTTATCAGAAAACATCACTCTCTAATGTATTCTATCAAGTAATATGAGTTGTTCAACTAAGTGCCACATTCAGTAAGGTGCATCTTCAAATCGGAACATAACAGCATTCAGTGGAATGCCGTAGATTTTTAAATACAGAAACAATACCTGCTCGATATCACACTTTTTACTTCCGACGATTGTTAATTTTTTCAGCGTTATTTTCCGCCGATATGGTTGTCCGCCAGTATTCACATCTTGAAGCTGCTTCAAGAAAGCGGCACAAAGAAGACCATTAATGGAAGTTTCAAGCCACAGATGTTCAACGTGATCCACTCGAGATGCTGAAAACTAGTCAATTTTTACTAGATATTTTGAAAGCAGATGTACATCAACATCGTTGGCAGCATTTTCGTTTCCAATCTGGCGAAGGACAAAACGAGGAAACCAGGATTTTTGAAGTTCGTGATTGTTGGGGCACTTCACTCTCCAGAAATGAATGCCGGTCGCCTAGTGGAGCTGATACACTTTGTACCTGAAAGATTCAAATAGAGCTTTGAGCCCTTTAGGTACAAAGACACATGCACACACATTTGGGTTCAAATAGCAAAAGCAGATGATTACGAACAAATTATACATGGCATGCCATGCTAGTATCAGAAACACTACCGCGAGATTCCGAATCAGATGAGTCTTGAAACAGCGACGACCGCTCAAACGCTCGTAAGTGAAAAGGTTGAAAATCGTTTAGGATTTGAACATGAAGAGCTCTTCCGTATGACGAGAGAGCTGTTAATTTTTACGTCTGTAANCGTTTAGGATTTGAACATGAAGAGCTGTTCCGTATGAGGAGAGAGCTGTTAAATTTTTTCTGTAGGCGATCTGATGCTTAATATGTGAGTTACGCTTATCGATGCCAAACGCGTCACTCCAGATTAGATCATTACGATGCGGCAACTAGGTGTATATTGAATATCACAGCCCTTGACAATCGAACAATACTGCACTTTTTGAGAGCTTTGATTATGACGGGGATTTATCAGTGCGCTCAACAAAAATTCGATTATTTTCTCTTCTTTCCTCCCCCCCCCTCCCCCCTTCCGCAACCCCGATCTAACCCATAATGTCGATGAGTTCGATTTGAAGGCATACAACCTCGCGAAGCCCAAAAATACTTCGGCTTAAACATCACTGAAAAAGCCATATCGCAGCCATTTACATATGAAATCGCTCTTTTAGCTCAAGAAATTCCATCAACGAGTCAACAAGAATTCCCTGTTTACTTAAACATTATTATACTATCGCCCTCCTCACAACACTCTCCGTCATTACTGCAATGCTGAAAACATGTAAACTTGCTTTATAAGGATCTTGCCAAAGCATCATGCATTTTGGTGTTAACAAATGTTCATTTTTCTCGCTAGGTGAGGTAGTGAATCTAGAAACCTGTTCGCCTCAAGATCAGTTCCGCTTGCCAGTCCTTGAGAGCAATCGTGCCATCATCGCCGATGGCTTCAGAGAGGTCAATTTCTGGTATAAGGTGATAAGCGACCAACTCGGGAGCCTCGCTTAGCAAATACAATTCACCATCCGATGCCGATTGAAGCTTCATCGGTGGTAGCCTTACAGGGATCGTAGTGCAGAGAAAGTCGGTAAGATGGGAAACCTGAATAAAACTCATTGATCTTTCATTGCTACAAACTTGGTGTTTTTGATTAGTGACTAAATTGTCGCGATGAAATGCTATTACTGTCCATGAAGAATTATCTTCAAAGCTGAGATCTGACCGCCAGAAAAGACACGGAGATTTTAACTGTCGTGAAATTTCGAGCGAAAAACTCAATACTTAGCAGCCTGCTGGTAGCAAATGCGGACGTTTCCGAATCGAATGAAGTAGTTCTATTTTCTCAAAAAGTTTTTTGCGATTGCGGACAACTTATTAAATTATCAAAGGAACAACTAAATATTAATGTGTGCTGAGCATATACATTAAACTCATCAATGAATAATTGCTTCTAATGTCTTGCGGCTTAGTTTTTATGGCAATTCTAAACAACGATGCAAAATTGAACTTTTAAATATCGTTTCCAGAAAGCTATTCGAAATGACCCAATTTCAAGAAGTGAAGTATTATCGGAAAAGCGCAGCACATTCTTAGGTGGTTGAGAAACATCGAAGAAAATCATTGCGTCGCTAAAATTTCGAGTGATCTTTGCCGATTATGAACTCTCACTTAAGCCAAATAATAAATACCTTATTTGTCGAAACAAGGTCGCATTTACATCGATGAGCGTTGCTACTTCTATATTACAAAGTACTTAAATAGTAGTTCTCTTCTCCTGTCGACAACTCTTGATAGGGCAGCAGAACAAAATAATGTAGCAGTTGCACAAAAATCAGTGGATGCTTGGGGTGTCAATTTCCGCGGTGGGTCAAAACACTTCACAGANAATTTCCGCGGTGGATCAAAACACTTCACAGAAAACTGGGCAGAGAAGACTTGGTGATGAATGATAATCATACCTGTCGGAGACGAATGCGATGATAAACGTTAATCCGCTCGAAGACATTTAGTAAAACAGGTGGAACAAGTTGTTCACTGCGTCGTCTTGAATCCGCGTTACCGTAATGCAATGAAAGCTTCTGGTTAAAGCTAGCAGTTTGGCGATCGCTCATCGGTCGAATAAGACGCTTAGCAAGGCGCCAAAGTGAACGACGTCGGTGCTTGGGTGCGTTGCATGTAGAGGAAGTCGACGGCTCTACCGTCGTAAAGTAATTCGCACTCACAAGCATATTCGGAAGCATCACACCCGTAAGAAGCCTCTGCAACATAACAATGGAAAAATTTCTCACCAAAAAGTGAAGAAAATTGACACGAAGTTTCACGATGGAACGTAAATTGAAGTCAGTGGCTTCTCATAATAGAGAAACGCTATTTATTCGTTCAACGCAGTGACACAGAGTACCACCCGCACGAGTCGCAGACGCTTTCAAAATATTTCATAAAAGATCGCGTAGTTTTATCCACTCAAGCATAAAAAACACATCAATGGTTGATCTTGCTAAACTGAAAAAGGAAAGTCCTATTTTCGAAAAAGCTCAGCTATCAGCTCGTTTCTATAGGAATATCTAAACCTTAACCAAAACTGCCGAATATTTCGGAACTATAGTATGCAACGCCGATGTTTGCTTTAATCTCTCAACTTGTTGGCTTTAACTTGTCGGTGCTTATCGGAATTTAACGGCCTGTTTTCATTTTAGCAGACGAGTTATTGAACACTCCTTATACTTGTTTTCAGGTCAACTCAAGTTTATTCGCACTGCTGCTGACATATTTTCTGTGCACACAAGTGAGCCCAAACATGATAAGCTTTGAGGTAATAGGTCCTACTAAAGGTTCTGTTCTATTCTAACGAGAAAGAGGAGAAAGGGCATTTGGGGCATTCTCACTGTTTGGCTAATCGAAGTTGAGTTTTCAACAAGACGATTTCAGCATAAGTTAACACATTAACAAAGCAAGTGACCAGATGTGTAGACAATTTTCGGCCCAAATTAGAAAAATAGCAGGCTACAGCCACTTCCGCTCTCACTTCTTTCAGCTTATAAGCGTCCAAGAATTTTTAGCGAAAATTTTTCATTAAATGGCTATTTGTTCTAATGCTGAATAAGTGCAGAAGTATTATACATTATCAAAGCTAGTGAGATAATCGTTTGGACTGGTCAAGCGATAAGTTGCAACGGTATCTAACAGGTGAACAAAACTCAACACTGTTTGCTTCTACTATACTTTTTGAATGCCATAACTAGTGAAAAAGAACAATGAATAAAGGCGGAAATGGTCTAATCGGAATATGCAAGGCAACCGAACCAAAGCAAACAACATTTCTTCAAGTCATTTGAACAGTCAGTTGTGTTTCTTGCGAAAGTTGGTGTAAAACTGTGAACCGATGCGTGTATTCATGTTCTCACGGCTGCCGAATTTTTCTACTCAAGAAGCATAGAAGCCAGCGCTACGAAATTTGATGGATATGATGTGCACAATAGGATGACCTCCCACACGTTACCTCCTCCCCCCCCCCCACCATCTCAAATACTTATTAGTTCTTAAGAATTGCCCTTGTGGTAAGCATACTGCTTATCGAATGGATAACTCTCGAGAANCCCCCCCCCCACTTATTTATTTACGTTGTAAAGAAGCTAGAGAGATCCTATGTGGTGGGAAATTTTGCATACATTTTGCAACAGTCAGATGATCACTTAATCTGATCATTAAAAAAAAACAATATTTTGCAAACGAACTCTGCAAGCGAATTGGAACAATAAAAGATATGGATGCATTACTCGAATATTTATTATTATTCACTATCATATAGTTCCTGTTGAATAATTCAGCGAAATACAAAAGCACAAAATGATGACAGCTCTTTTGGCACGATTCAATGCTTGCTTTGCGTTGTAGACGAAAAATCTCAAAAAAAAACCACTAACTACTTGCAGATATGGTCATTGCACTGAGGTATTAACACCATCAGTGATAACCTGATACCCTCTGTTGTTCTTATACATCGATTCCTCCACCTTCTTATCAAAAAAAAGAGGATTGATTGTGGTGTCTAGTATAACTGCACCACAAACGCAATCTCAAATCACATAATCAAAGAAAGTCTAAACGATGCAATCATAAGTGAACTGGTCGTTAAACGGAACAACACCAACAGCCAGCTAGCCACCGAATGCAAATGATGATGGACGGTGAGCTGGCCTTTGGCACGTTTCTAGCTTGTGGTTTGTCTCGCACGGGTTCCCTGTTTAACGCGCGGATTACGCATTGTGCGAGCGTGAGTGACTACAAATTGTAAAAGTGAACGGCCGAACGCGGCCACACTCGCTACACAGTGGGAATATGCTAATACGTGACCATAATCACAAACCGCATGGGAATTATTCGACGAACCAATACGAATGAGTTTAATTGACAGCGTCGTCATTCTATCACTATCGCCTCTAAAACATAAACGGCAGAAGAAAAAAAAATCCTGTACAGCACTGACTTCCATTTAAATTGTCGAGGTTTTAAATTTCGTCAGAAACAGCTGCACCGTATTACAATAACTTTGAGGCTGTAAAATGTGCGCACTTATGTTAAAATCGTCAATATTACACAGTTTCGATGCAACAATCGCTACACTTCCCTAACGTCAAAATGCCGTAATCGTTTTTAAAAACGACGTGCACTTTTCATTACCACCCGTTCTCAATTGTAATAATGAAGTCATTAACTTTAACACGAAATCGTAACAGCACGAAATCACTGAATGCAATATTATCACATTGATTGAAGAAATATTTCAAATACGCATTCAGTAAACAAATGGTCATAAAATTTTCTCGCAATATAGAGTGTCTAAATTTTGAAGTGATTTAGCGATGTCACGAATAAAGAAGTTTCTCTCCTTCAATATCATCGAACCAAACTCAAATATGTGCTGTTCTTGTTCTCAAACTTAACACCTGAATGCATTCAAAAAATGCATTAGAATTATTGCTATTGAAATCCAAACATGCACCTGAACCTATTCATCGGAAATAGAGTGTACGATTCACACTTGTGAAAACTGAGGCATGAAAATTTATAGACCGTCCGAATCGATCTTTTCGATATCTTAAGCTCAAGTTGAAGAATTTGACAATTGATTGATTGCATGATTGCAAAATAATCGAAGGTTAGATACTCGCATCAGTCGTCAAGCCGTGTACGTTAATCTTCTATGATGACAGTTTTAAATATTTAGCAGTGAATCCCATTGAGTAATGAAGAAGAAAAATGTGTATGAGCATTATTCATTCGATTCCGATCGCTCGTCAGGGCGATTGGGTTTGCTGTGCTTAGTGTTACAGCAAGAGTGTTACAATGATGCTATTGTTCCGAAGTAAATAAATCAACGAATCATTGCTAAACTCTCCAAGCTCCTACTTAGAAACTTTTATGAAAATTGTAGGGTAACTTTTGTTATCTTGGAGTATCATAACATAAAAAAGAATATCGACTGAGAACAATTGGTCTACTAATGTTAGTAGTGGCTGGGGAAGAAAAAAGATCTATCAAGAAAAGATCTCGCAGAAAAAGTTTTCTAAAAGCTTTTCGACGAAATATCTGCGATGGAACAAACATAAAAAACATGAGGGAAATATCATGAAAAATGTTTGATTTCTCTAAAATGTACAGAATGTCAAATGGTTCTTTAAGAATTCGAGTAAAGATCAATGAATGCGTATAGGTGTGACCGAAATCGACATGCGCATTCGTAACCTCTTTCACAAATCTAAACAAAACTATGCAGACGCGTTTCATTCATATTGAATATTCTTGGCCCAATCGACTATCTACGTGAATATAAAGAAAACACTTCATTAGTCAAAAAGATGTTTCGAAAACTGAAATCCACCGAATACTCAGTAACTTAAATTCGTCGATTCCAATAACACTAAGTAACATGAAGATTGTCGTCTGCGATATAAATGAAACAGTACGCGAGAGAATGTTTTGCATTCGACGATAATGAACCTTTTAAAGATTGATGTTTTCTATGACGAATAAAGCCGTAATTCATTTCGTGTTTTTCTCAGAGGTTTCGGCATGGGAGTTGATCCATGTTGTGAGTTGAAACTGTCGGAAGACTAAAAGCATGTGTGGGCTCGTGTAGATGATTCGCTGCAGATTAATTATTAGTGAGCTTATCTTCTCCTGAAAAGCAGCACTTAGCCATAATTAGTTTATCTCTATTGATAAGAACGAATTCTTCGATTTCCTGTCGAGACCCGATGGTTTACTTGCGAATGTCAATGAAACATAAAATCCATACCAATTTAGATTCAAGTAAGAAATTTCATACTCTTCTCTTAGTGAACAAAATTTTCATCTGCTTCAGCGGTCCTCTTTTCGTTTCACTGGACTGATATAAAATACTTCACAGAAATCATTTCCCTTAAGCACGGAACCACCCTGCTGCCAACTGAATTCCACCTCAAGCCACCAGGGTGATACCCATTTCAGCCTTCAGTCATTATCGCCTCTCTCTGCTTGCATCGTTTCATTACTTGAAATTAACATCACTAATGCTCAGCATTGGTATATGACAAGCATAAGATGCACTAAACAAACTTCTTGCAGACACGCACACCACCGACTCTGTGACAGCAATAAGAAAAATCGTTGACCGATAGAGTAGCTTGGCAAACGATGTCGCATAGTGTTACACAGTAGAGTGGTTCACAGAGGTCAAACGTTGCAAATAGAGAACGCAGATTAAGCTTGACTTTTGAATATTTTAGGATTGCAGTTTATGCATGGTGATGTCTTTGCCACCTCCCTTGTTCGTTGCCATACGCTGAATGATAAAAAGTGTTATTCGTAAAAAGCGTGATACAGCACTGTGATTGGTCTGAGACACAGATGTTGTTTCACACTCGCGCACAAATCCAGTACTTTATTTTGCCTCCTAGATATTTCGACTCAGTGAATACGTATATTTGCGAGCGGAATTTCGTTAACCACCAATGCGAAAATGACAAAAATGATGCTCATATCTTGTCTCTGCGACAGCCAACTCTGCGAATCGTCTCTGGGGATATAATGCTTATGCTGATCCCTCCGCTGATAGGGGAAGGAGACATGCTTTCTGTTCCATCGACCACCTCTCAAGCCGCCGCTTCCTTGAAGAAAGGACAGACGCATTCATAAGTAAGCATTAAATATTTGAAAGTTCTCAATCTTCACCTCAGGTCATAAGAGCAATATGTAAGTGCTGCGTTGCGAGAAACCGAAATCTACGGCATGAGTTGTGGCATTCTCTTTTCAAAAGAGAATAAATAGTTTTGGAATTTTTGTCTCTAGAAAAAGAAATTTGCTATCGGAATTATCAACAAAACACATTTTTTTTGGATATGTAAATTTTAAATGAAAGGTGCTCCTTGTAAGACAATTTTCTTTAGATTTCAATCGCACGGCTGATTGCATAGACATGAGTTTGCAATATTGGACGATTAATTCATCTAGGTCAATCAGGTTAGTAAAATACTCTTACTGCTCAATTTTAGCTCAAAGTCATCACCCTCTAGATCGTTGCGGTCTGAACCGTCTCCCATCCTTCACAACCCAAATGAAAGTGAGTGCTAATTTGTCACTCACACCTTCGCGCTTGATGCATTTACCTTTAACGGATTCTCGGAAGAAACTATAAACAAGCCGGCCAACCCAATTGTCACGTCTGACAGGCACTGTGTTAATCACTGCTGTAATCATCTCGCGGTTGTATTCACCGGATGCATTACCAAAAAAGGATACCCTTTGCTTTGTATTGTTAGCTTCAGCAGCGATAATTCAGAGAAATCGGTGGATACCCCACAGGAAATTTTGACTTGACTCCTAAAAAGAATTCGGGAAGCGATGGAAAACTGCGCGAATTCACTCATTTAATTTGTGAGCAGCAAAACAGGCCAGTAGGCACCATTTCCGGTCGCCGCGTCCCGACAAATCAAAGCGCCAAGCAATTATTAGTTTCGGCGTTAATTCCCATGTCAATTTACGTTGAGCGCTGTAGGAGGGCGTATTGCAAGGCGCCTCACACATCTCCGCGACATGCCATCATCTCTAAACATTTGCGCTTCTCAAAAACGATCACAAGTGACGAGCCACAAATCCATCCAGGCAGAGCGCAAGCATCGACTTCCTGAGCCTTTTTCCGTTTGCTTAGCCCAAACAATTTCACTTACATTGATAGCGAATGGAAGGGAACTGACTTCGGCTATTTTCTGGTTGTTTGCCTTGCTTCAACAAAATAACAAAATTTTCGCTTCTTCTCTAATCTAACATATCAGCGACAAGCTTGTAGGAGCATCAGCCGCTTGAATTTGAAGCCTGAGGTTACACTTAGTTTGCCCCTCTACTGGCTGCTTGAAATGGTTTAAATCGCAAACACCACTTACCACATGGACTCAAAAAGATACAATTTTGACTTCACAAAAGTAAGAACAAAAGCGTGAAGTAACTGATTGACTTGCCGCTCCTTCGATGATTTTGAAGAGACATATATAAATGCACCAAAAAAAGCAACGAAATCTCAATGTCTTGCCGAGAAATTTAAGAGAAGCAATAACCGAAGACAGAAGCGGACGGTATTTTTGGGGCATATTTGACGGTGCACCCACCTAATAAAACTTAACCTCTGTAGAAACTATCTCCCGCAAAAGTGTTTGACTAGAGTCAACGCAGTCGTTTGACTAGAAAATTCAGTAGTCAGCTCAGCTTAGAGAATGCGAATGAAACCAGTTAGCACTTTTCCTTCCGGTGTGAAACGAGTGACCATTCGATGATTTTATGCGTCAACGCAAAGAACTCATTAAAAGAATGCGCCATAAGTGTGTTAGTTGCGAGTGTCAACAGGGAGTGCGATAAACGTTTTCCATCAAGAGGCTGTTGTTGTACGATGGGAAAGAGTGTGAACACTTAAGTAACTGTTTTTGAAGCTAATTATGCAAGCGGCCACTATCTACCTATCGCTAAGCAATCATATGCTGTTTCAATGTGCATTAAAATTTTATCAATAGAAGTGTCAACACTTTTTTATTCCCATCGCTAACTTCTATTGAATATTCTCAAAAAGTACTTTCCTATTCCAATACTTCTTTAAAGTATTATTTCACTTTCTTTGGAACTTAATTTAACAATTAGCGACGTTTTCATCTATTTTTGTAAAATGAATCCATAATAAATGATAATATTTTAGCAGAAGGAATGAGTAAAATGGCGTAACATTGGCCATAAAAGCTTTCAATTGCCCATGATTTTGACGCTCACAAGTAGGAATGCTGCTGTAATTTTTCAGGTGAGCCCGATAGTAAAAATTTCATTATTCCGGTCGATTATTGGTAATCGAATGGAACAGTGAAACAATCTGCATCCATACTTTCCTCTGTCCGTCAACGGTAACGAATGAAGGAAAACCTACACCGACTATACCGTACGAATAGGGAAGTTTTTTTTTGGAGAAATTATGCGGTTAGTCTTAATGAAGCAATATAAAGAAAGCAATTGTTAAGGTGAAGGTCAGTGGAGGAGACGATGGAGGGAACCGCGTAAGGCAGCATCGGCGTGAAGAATGGGATGGGCGAAAAAAAGTGTGAAGAAAGTGAGACGCGCAAGCGAGGACGCCTACGACAAACTAACGAGCTGGTTAACATCGACGATCGTTTTCAGGCTACAATGTGAGCAGAATCATTCCCAGAAAAGCTGAATGAGAAGTAACCACACCCTTCGAACTCAAATCGCTTTCGAAGTTTACACCGACCTCTTTCACATCATTGAAAAAAACGATTCTTAACGCCACTTTTGCTACCATTTCCATAATCAGCATCCTTTAATGGCATTCTTATGAAACCCTGCACATATGTTCTTCTACTGTGGATTCGCTCGCCAGTAAGAAGCAGTAAGACCAACAAATGGCTAATGAAACATTTGATTTTACTCGCTAACCAGACTTTCTCCAATGTTGTTAGCCGTCACTGCCAGTATTGGGCACAAGAATTACCCATGTCAAGGAGTTTCGGCAAGCTTCACAAAATTATAACACCCAACCAAATTTACCGCTGGTACAAGTTTGAGGACCACATTTTTGTCAATTTTTCACTCATATATGTTCAGAGCAACGCTGCAGAATTTAACACATCGAAGTTCAATTTAACACAAACAGACAACAAAAATGGCTTGCTTACGAAATAAAGCTGCGGTCAATTTCGATTTCTTTCTCCAGCTAACGTGTCAGTAAATCCCTTAGTGAGTTCGTCTGTCAAACATACTGCATGACTTTTCAACCGACAGGGCAAGTGAATTGAAGGAAATGCGGTTAGAAGAATCGGTTAGTAGCGACGTATGAATTATTTTCATTTTTTCGATGCGCCAAGCATTAATGTTATATGCTAGATGTTTCCCTTGAGGCATTAAATTCTACATGCAAAATTATATTGGCGGAAATGAAGTTTGAAAGATATTCCAGCCGACTTGTGAAAGCAATTTCGCAGAAATTAGAAAGTGATCCTTTCTCATATGCTCATTCCCCTTTTATTGCGCGCCTATTTAGAAGGGTCTACCTACATGATCTTATTTTTAGTTCCGGTGCTACTATGGCTCCATTTTTATCTCTCATCGCAGATAATCCGATCTACGCTTACTTAACCTTCACCAGTTGTCTGCAAGGAAGCTAGTTCAGCAATTCTGAACATGACAAATTCGTCGTCTATGAATCTGTGTGTTTTCCGCGCATTCGTTTCAACACGTAAGCAAGCCACATGCATTCATATGATATGCAATTTCTTTGCACATTCTAGGGCAAAATCAATTTCTGAGAGCTTTTATCTTCACTGTGATCTGCGCCATTCGTAACGTTTTCACCTACGAAATGAAATATGAAGCGTTGAAGGACTAACGCAGCCACTGCAGCAACAGCAAAGCAAATGCATAAAAGAGTGCTCAACTGCGGAAGTTGCCTGAAAAAGGGCACTTTTGCAACTGAAGATGCCTTTTTAAACACTAAATCTTTTTCAGAAAGAGTGCTGCCTTCAAGATGTTCATTAATTTGCTTTCACCCACGCCACCGATTTTCAACTCGCTTGAAATGCAAATGAAAGCGGACATTTTCCTATGAGACTGTACATTCTATTAAGCATATAGATCGCTTTGAAAGGGAAACATATATGAGATTTGAGGCTATGTAAGGCAGCGATATTTTGCATTAATCATTATTTCTTCAAAGAAGACAAGCGCCTCTAGTATGCAGCTTTTCTGAACAAATGAGATTACTGTACCTCCGTAGCGACTACTGTTCCCACATGAGGCGCACGATCACGTACTGTGTAATTTAGTCAACACAGGTTAATCGACATCTCTGATTTATGAATAGCGTGATATAAAAAAGCGTCTATAAAATCTTTTAAAAGCAATTAAAAGCAACTCTTTACACTCACTCTCACCAGCTGAGGACCTTCTCAGGCATTCGCTCTGCTCCTGCGAAAATGGCTCCATAAATTCTTCAATGGCGCCATGTTCACTAATGGAATTCCACTGCATACTTGAAGAGTCCGGATTCATGGATACGCTCTGTAAGCGTACGGCGAAAACTCTATCTAAATCGCTCAAAAGGCAATGAACTGCAACTACGTGAGAAAACTTTTGAACTTAACAATGGAAGCAAGTGTTATGCGATCTAATAAAAACAGGCTACTTGAGAGACCGGAAGCAGATGCGTATGAGTGCGTGACGAATGGGTTGCTCGATTTTGGGTTGGGCTGGCGGCTTGGGGGGACGCGTAAGCGCCATTTTTAGGCAACATTCTCACAGCGCAACTTGTCCACTCTTTGTTCGCGATCACCTCGAAGATAACTAAATTTGAATGCGGCTCGCACCTCGTCTACTAACCAATAAGATGTCAACCGAACGGCATCCACTTGTCTCGGTTGAACGCTTCTCCTTTCCATCATCGCTCAATTCAATCGCGCCAATTTCGAAATAGCGCTGCTCTCTTCATCGACGTCGATCTTTTGCAACTGTTTGCCGCAAAATTCCACAACTGATTGTGATCGGAAGGAATCTTATCGCGCCGATGCATTAAGCTTGCAAAAAAAAATTTGTGCATCTCTCAATTAGGTATTAAGTTGTTCGACGTTTCCAATTTTCAATTCGTATGGTAAAGAGAAGGTGGCAATGCAACTTGCTAGGGCATTTGTTTACTAACGTATCAGTGGCGGTATTCCATGCGCCACTTTGTTGCATATTGCGATCCTGAAAGGGTTCAAGTACACTTGATGTGAAGGGAGTGACCGCAAAGCGGAAACATTCCCGGAGGCAGCCGTTCTCACTTTCTCTCCTTACCAACTGACAATGCTGAAAGCAAGAAAACCTTTATGATGGTTTGTTTGCAACTACGAGCGATAGAAGAGCCCTTTCTTAATGCCGTTATGAGGGCGGCAATTCCATTATAGCATAGGAATATCTAAGATCAACAGCATGGAATGTATCACTGATTCGTTGCGGAAGAAAGGACACATAAAGAAGTGCCAAAACATTCGCAATACTGTTGCTCGAGAGGAGCGTAAATGAAATCGTTTTGGATCGAATGTCCCAACGGCATTTCGACTGGGGCTGTAGAGGGCTAGAAGTTTTTAGACAGCAGACTCTTGCCACCGAACTGTGCCCCATGTGATGTTCAAAAGAAAGTACTGTTGAATAACTGAACGGCTACTCGATTTAATTCAGCGGTTTTAACAGCCAGGCAATGCTATACAAAAGCAATGGCATCGCTTCTTGTCGACCATTATTTGTCATTGCTCTGAGCTTCTAAGATGAGTATCCACGAAATGTAAAAAGTATGAAAGCAAGACCAATCCGCATTATTTTTTCTTACATTGAACCTTTGGTTCGCCCAGAATGTTAGCATCTGCCTTCGAAAGAACCACTGAATTGTTGGTACTGTTGAGAAACTTCCACATCGACGCCTTTAAAACGCTCGTATATATCATCTCGAAAGGACTAGAAAATTCAATTCGAGAAAGGAATTTCATTTATGTTTATAGTTTTATATGCAACAACTCGAACAAAAGAATATCTGTAAAATTCAGTCATCTATGCTATCGATAGTGTTTTCTCTTTTATCATTCATAGCTATGTCGAAAGGGTTGTTCAGCAGCACTTAATGCCTATCAATATCCTTTCGTAAAAGAAATCCAGCGTTGCTGATTTTAAACGTTTTGCTCATAGCGATTTTATGAGGAATGCAGTTCAACATGACAATTCAATCAATGTGTTCTTTCTATAAATGGCTATGCAGAGCTTTATTCCATGCATAAATGTAGATAGAACGCAAAATTTGCACGCATACGCTTTCAGATATAACGTTTTCGTATGTAAAATTCAGAAGCAAATTTCATACCTGTTGTTTTCCAGAAAAACGAACATTATGTTGAATACTCACTTTGATCTGGAATTTTAGGATTTCTTACGTCGTCACCAATTATTTAGGAATGGGGAAAGGAAACGAAAGAGAGGAGCAATATAAGCCATTTGAGACTCAACTTTCGAAATAATTCCTTTTTTCATAATATTCTATAAAAATGCTTTTACAGTTGTCCATTTGTTTAGCAATTTGCTTAGAGATTTTAAAATCAACGTATAACCTTTCGATTGCGCATTCATTAGGTCTCTTCAACCCAAACGTAAACTTTCACACAGAAATGCAGCTGGTCGCGGCAAAAAAAAAAAAAAAAAAAAACTGATCACAACGGTATGGTCGATGACAAAGTGTTCGCTCAAAAAGGCGAAAAAAACTTGCTAATGGTGACGTAAACGAGTGTGAGAAGAACGCTATTTGGGTCAATGAACGCGCATCTGTTGCACTTTCTTCAAAGTATTTGAATCTATCTTTTTTTCATCTCGATACGTTCCCCATTTTTTCATCGATCCCAATTTCGAAATGCCAATCTTTTTCACTCGAAATCAACGAACAATGTTAAGCTTTCATACATTCTTTAACCTTGAACCATATCATTAATCATGTGGAATCTTCACAAAGGAAGCGTCGATGTGTACATCGGTTTATACGTTTATTTGCATAATGATCTGGCATTCACTTGGCCAAGTTATTCTCAACGATCTTTCTAAGCTAATTTCCATGTTTAATAGCACATTCCCTTGCGATTACCGTTTCATCCGCTCTACTAATAAACACAATCGCGAATTTGATACAACGCTAGCCGTGCACTCGTTTACCATTATCATATTTTCCACCCTACATAGGGATAACTTCGATAGGTGTATAAGTCACATAAAATCTATGATAAATAGCAATATGTTTGAAAAACGAATAATAATATTAAGGCAACGAAAATTTTATATTTGTGAGCGCAAAAACAATGCTTAGAAACTCAGCAATTGCTTCGTGAAGAAAAACTTTTTTATGTGAGAAATACAAATCTGAGAATGAGCTGCAAAAGTGTTCTTTGCATATCTACATTCGCAACAACAACTCTTATCTCTCGAATAAGTAAAAAATATGTGCTGTTGCTAATTCAACGATAATATATTCAAAACAGCATAAGTCTTCTCCGTTCACTTACAACTTTTCTTCTATTCATGAATGCTGCAGTCAATATATTAGACGCTTTTAGTGAAGTATCACAATATAGATATAATACAATGAAGTCATACATAACAAACTATATAATGAGGCGATCCCTTTCTTACTGTGATCATCGCATAACATTTTTACATTGCCATCGAATCAGTGACATACTGAAAATGAGTAACTTTTGTGCATTGATCGCTGAGAAGACCAATGAATTTTACATTTCTCTTGTTTAATTCCGTGGCACAGAAACCACTCCATTAGGTGTGATGATGAAATAGTGATATGTGAAGAACCGCCTGGTTCGACGATCGCAAAGATAGCGTCGTACCGCAGAAAATCGGCGTCAGCTTTATTAAAAACTCTACAGTGTAACAGGAACCAGTGCAGCGATTGATGGTTGTCTAGATTAAAAGCGATAGCAAGTGCGGCGCTTTCATTTCGCCACCCATCTCAGAAAAAGCAAAATTAGATTTCGTACTGCTGAAAATATAAAATTTTTCTCATCTATAATCCTCTTCTCCACTATTCGAAAGTTAACAAAAATAACGTAAATCAAAAGTGTGAAATATTCTCTGCATATGATGATCACCAAATATTGATAGCAATTCATTGCACAGCGTGGGCCAAAGCGTACATTTCGGTCTTCTAAATGTGATGCACATTTTACTTACTATAGGCAGTCCCAGTGAGAACATACTTTCCCACTCTTAGTTTTCTGGAGATTAGATAGAATCCACATTAGCGTTTTTCTTTATAAAATTCATCCCGCTTTCTAAGAACTTCTCGTTTCCTCTATAGAGTCCATGTTATTCAGTACTGTTACAAAAGCAAAAACAAAATCCGCAGCGAACAGCTTGTGCAGCGCGCCTGAGACTAAAAACAGTACAATGTGCGATTGTTCATCAGCAACTCTGCTCAACGAATGCTTATATTGGTGCGCTTATTAAGAGAAGACGTTCTGTTTGTAAGTTTGAGAATGGAAATTTTCAGAATGCACGTCCGATGCAAAAAGACGTCTTAACACGACTTTGAATTTTCACTTCGTTTCGGAATTTTCGCACATAGTATCCTCATGAGCACTAATGAACTAATACTCGTGCAAGCGTAAAGAGAAGAAATATTTGCTTTCTTTTTTCGAACTCGTTTTGTCGNCACTAATGAACTAATACTCGTGCAAGCGTAAAGAGAAGAAATATTTGCTTTCTTTTTTTTCGAAATCGTTTTGTCACTTAGTAGAATACGTCTCGTTGCAAGTGAAACCTTCAGAACGCATGAACTCATTCACGTCGAATCATGAACAAATCTCGAATTTACTCCATAATTTTTAAAAAAGACCACTATTGGGACACCCTATGCTTAAAAAATCCTAAGTGTATATGGAAACCCATGAATATCAGAAACAAGTAATACGGAAGCAATGAGCTATCAACGTAGAAAGATGTTGCATTTGGGCTATAATCGGCAACAAGAAGAGTTACTACTTGTTGCGGCGGCGCCGCCTTTATGCTCGACGTAAGTTCTTACCTTGAGGGTTTCTCCGCCTTAGAGCGGATAAGATATGAGTTGTGAGAGTTCACAGTTATCAAATATTGCCGTTTAGGAAGTTACGATGACAAATCACAGCTCGGCACTAATCAAAAATAAGCCCAAATCTAGCAACTAATTTCGAAATATTAAAAGTGGACGGTATTGCAATTGATATCTCCCATTTGTTGCCCCGGGATCAAACTTTGCTTCTGCATAGTTTTCAAATTGAGCGCGTCGTAACTCCTGCTAGCTGATCTTTTCCTACTTGTATCTCAGGTTTTTTCAGCTGTGTTACACCATAAAAATAAGCATGTATTCAGTCGACCGTTTGCATCATGCAGGAAGTTTGCTGCGCAAGAAAGCTTAATCTAGAACACCCTGCCTCATTATTCTGCAAGCTAAGCATGAAAACTTTAATTGAACATGAAAGTAATCGGAAAAAAGACGGTGTTATGGTGCTGCAAATACGGGCCACACCTCAGGCATTGGAACACGGATGTTTTTTTTTGAGTGGTAAATTCTTCCTTGGTGATTTCTTGTTCTCGTTTTCATATTACTTAAATTGCAAATTGCTGCTTTCAGAGGTCAGAGAAATTAGCTCCCACTCATACGAATCAATTCTCCTATACTAAATGCGTTGCGAATTTTTGCATCAATCGATCGCGTCTCTGAACTATGTATTTGGAAATAAATTTGTACTCTTAGATGATATCGGCCATTCAACAGATGATTATGTCTTTTTAATCATAGGATTTGTTTCTTCTATAAACATTAATACTAACTGCTCAGAAGAAATTAACGAAGAAAAAGTTATTTCTTAAACACAACTGATGAATTTAAAGCAGCACTTTTTTGAATGCTTTTACTCAATAACAATAAAAATTTATGTCAGAAACAGTATGCTGTTGCGGTGAATATGATACTGAGTCAACGCTATAACACAAACTACAAGATTGCTCGAGCTGAAGGGGAAGATAGAATATGCAAAATGAAGGTCAGCTAAGTCCGCTCAGTGTGATGCAAATCCGCTTAGTGTGGATGAATTATTGGTGCAATTCCTACTGTTAGTTTTACACATCGCTGTGGGAACGAACTTCATACACCTCATGTCGGAAAACAATGTTTACGCAAGCAAGAGTGAAGTTAAACCCTCGCTGCAAGAAGACGTATCATTCAACTTCATTACTAGCAGACAGTAAAATAAAGTGTTTTGTTCTCGCGATAATTGATAATTTATCGAATTAACTATGAAAGAAGCGCTTATGAAAAAAAGTATTGAGTTGAAATTTTATTTCCGGTGCGACAATTGGCGACACATTTTTTGAACATTTTTTAAACTTAATGACTGGCAACTCTGATAGAATTTCTCTAAAAATGGCGAAAATAGCGCTATTTAGACTCAAAGAAAGATGATCCTGTCTATAGGGTTGTCGTGAGAAGAGATAAAACGAGGCATTCACTTATTCAATGTTCGATAACATCTGTTTATTGCCTTGTAGCTATTGTTAAATACGCGTAACGTTTTTCCTCCCCCTATCCAATGTCTTACGGGCGAAATAGAGTCAACAGCCGGCGCCTCAATTTGGGAGCGTCTCTTACCCAACACTTGTGGCGCAATATATTCCCTATTGTGTGTTGCACACTATGACCGCTAATAATATCTCCTAAATTGAACAATAGTCTTCATTTGTCACCTCATTGCATCTGCGATTTTTATGTCTATTTTGGAACTCGATAATTAAATTTGTTTTTTTAATTGTTGGAATTTTTTTGCAACTGATGAATGTCCGAAAATAATAATGAACCTGTCACTGCAACTGTGCATCATTGACGAGTGAGAGCTTTATTTTTGATTAAAATTTAGCACGATGTACCTGCCTTATTCTTAATCGCCAAGCAAAACTATAAGAATTGAAAGCTTGATCATCAATAAATTAACGTCTAGAGAACAACAGAAGATGAAACGTCCATAGGAATTCGATAATGGTGAACATTCTCTCGAGCTCTGCTGAGCTTTTTGTGCATCGCAACACTATGCGCGATTCCCTAGCTGCTTTGTAAATTCTGTTTCAAGCTTTTGGTCCATTCGTTTTAATACCGGAAAGTGCAGGGAATTCACCTTGAGAGTTTAATTGAGTTTAGCCTTAAAAAGGAAATGTATCATCAAATCAACGTATGAAATGAATACTAATGATAGAAATCTCCTGAAAAGTGCACAAAATATGCAAGTGGAAAAGGGATGGATGAACCATGTGGTACTGCTCAAGCATAACAGACTTACTATCCAGAGTTTTCTACACTCAAAACATCCACTGGGAGCACCAAAAACAGGGGAAACAAACTCCACCTTGACCCCGGCCAACACAGCTGTGACGTGATCAGGATCTGAATTTATAGCGAGAAATCCGCTTAAACAGGTAGAAAACATTACTACGAGAACGCTGATGCGAATGCAGGCACTGAAGCCATTTTTATGGCTTACACGCATGAGCTGCAGTACAGAATAGACGAGCTAATGGAAGAGGATATGACATAGCTGCGGTAGCCTTGAAATGTAAATGAAATGCTTGCAGGTAGAGGAGCAACTGGCCAGTAAATAAGCTGAGACGAAACTGGGAGGCTATAAGAAAGGGTTGGTGTACCCATGCGCGCATTGCGGATTGTTTCGTAGGGATCTGCGGCCCGACATCAGGTTATCTTTGTGAGCCGTGAGGTGATCGAGCAGGAGCTCTGATTTCGGGAAATGCGACGACGGAGGTCGTGTAGATGGCACCACCACCGCTATTGCAGAATCTAGTTGAAGCCAAGCCATTGATCTGAATTCGTTTTGTGTGTCACTCTATTGTATAAGCGTGATAAATATTTAACTCAGACGCTTGTGACGGCCACATACTTAAACTGACGACGTCTCAACAGGAGCATAAGATTTCAAAGAGAACTTGAAAAACTAGGCTAGCTAAGGTGGGCAAAATCCCTCGAGCTCGTTCAGCAGGTCGTTTAGCTCTATGTAAGAACTGTTTCGGCCCAAGAAGCTTGTGAACTGTTGAAGTTAATGTGAACTGTTGAAGTTAACGTCTTCGCATTCGAAGACGTTAACTTCAACAGTTCACATTAACTTCACTACGACACTGAATCGATTTGATAATTGTGCATAATTACTTGCGTCATTATAATGTCTAAAGTTTCAAAAGAAGAAAAATCTACATAGAGCAGCATATGGAAAATTAGAAGAGGGAAAATATTATTCGGACATTGTGACATGGTTTGAATCCACCTTGCACTCATTATTCTTCACAAGGATCTTTTCTCTGCTTTTATATGAATGATTCACAGTTTTTGCTGGCGCTTTTTGTAGTTATGTGAAACTCAAAAATGATGTGCTACTGCGAATGCCACAAAAATGAGTTACCCGAAATCAATACAGTTCACCTTTTTATCACATTCCATTTGTTTGTTATTGCTCAATATAATATAGTGATTCTCAATAACCACAAAGTTCACTTCAAAAATTAACATAGCGGTTATAAATGCATCCTTCTTGAAGAAGTGCGAAAAATTATGCATAGACTTCACCGCTCGTTTGCTTCATAGTATTTATCAGGTATACCCCTCATGCATAACAGTATTAACCTCATTATTCCCGCTTTATTTTTCCACATACATTACTATTCAGCTTGGTGATCAATCTTTTCAGTCGAATTCTGAAGAAGGGAAGAACGATCGAATGCTTCTCAACGAATTTATTTGAGTTCAAGAATGATGGTGCACGAAAATTCGTTGTGCAAAATGTGCCCTCCTATTTGCATGCAGCTCTTCACATAATGATCGCTAATGAATGAAGTCAACAGCCAAAATCAGCAAATAGTAGCGGCGTATAGGTTACATATATGGGAAATTTCTTGCTCACTAATTGTTGCAAAATGATCCAACAATGGATGGCACTTTTTCATGGAACATTCTTATGCGAGATGCCATTACTGTGTCCGTGGATATATCGCGACGAGAGTTTGTCTGCTATCAGTAGCAAATCGTCCTAATGAAAGTGCAATACTTCTCCATCGCTGTCTTTCTCTCCCTTTTGAAATGAATGCAATTGGTATAAAATTTTCACGTACTCAGTGTGGAAGAAGTGTTGCTTTTCCTTGTTGCCAATGATCCACGAAATGCCATAAAGAAATATTGCCAAATGTTCCATATGCAAATAGGCACAAGAAAGTTGATAAACATGGAATGAAATAAGGGACGCGAACGTTGCAATAAGCGTTTACGTATTCCGAAACTTTTGGGCAGTTACTGGGAATTGCGGCTCACGCTACGCAAATCTGTACAGAGGAGAAGCAGAGAGGGGGGAATGGAGGTGCGTGGGAGAGGGCCAAAAGCATAGTACATTTTTAGCAGTGCCCATTAGCAGGGGAGGAAGGGTAATGGGGGGATGGTAGAAGGTACAGACATCACAATCTATGTTGCACGACATCAGTTTATTTCAAAGATTTTTTCGTGAAATTTGGTGCGCTTAGGCAGAAAGAGAAGTCTGCACAGCAAAGGAACTTATTAACATGTCTTTATTCAATTATGTCACCCAAAAATACACTCATTCCATTCAAAAGTTGTGTCTCTTGCAAATCAACCTATAAATTTCTCTTGCATACGCATATACAGCTACCAACCATTACACTATGTGAACGGATGATAGTTGTTGCGGCTGTAGATCGCTGACAAATGTTACTACATTCAACTCTTCGCCAGCGCAGCCTTTCATCACAAATGACAAATATAAAAATGTGGTGACGTTTTTCGAAAGATGAAAAAATCAGGCTTNTTTCATCACAAATGACAAATATAAAATGTGGTGACGTTTTTCGAACGATGAAAAAATCAGGCCCTGCACATGTTAGATGCAATTAAACTCATAAAGAAGTCAGTAATTCGTGTTCGGTGATAGATAGCCACCTTGGGCTTGTTAACGAAGACTTTTAGCGTGAAGAGCATACTTGAAACAGGAACTATGGTCAATGAGCGTGGTAAAAGAATTCTGCTTCCTCGACATCGTTCTGAGTTCTGTCCTCACTGTTTCAAATTCGGATTAATGCACAGTTTTTATGGTGAATTAGAAAATTCCCATTGCTGTGACTGAAAGAGGAGCTTAAGAAGTTGCCATCGATTATAATATTTTAGTTAGAAAATGAAAAGAAGCTGGCTACCAGAAGGTATATTTACACCATATATAGTGCATTGGATTATGATACGCGGTATACGTCGATGCCGCTTTGCTTATCTATTGGCAATCTCATAAAACACACACGCAGAATTTCAGCTTTGAATGCAACGTTTTTTTCTTAACACCTCTAAAATATTGTCCGCTTTTACAAGTGTATAGGAAATAAAAAGTTGGATTTTGGCTTTTCTGAGCAGTTGTAATGCTGTACGCTCTGACCACATATCACATTTTAGAGGGTGCCAAAGTATTCACTAATTGATGTTAGCACTGAATAAAATTTTTGACTTAGCAGAATGAATTTTCGGCAGTTCCTCGTTGATTTGCAAATTGATTTTTGCTGTCATTTCTCTATCTTCTACTGAAAGGGATTTCTTCCCATCTATTTTTCTTCCTGTCAAAAAAAAACGACCAATAATCTTCTTTTTCCATAGAGAATATTGTGTGAAAAAATTCTGCCGCGGTTTTTGCCAAATACAGAGGACCTAACTCCCCATTTCTTTGAGAATCTAGTTCACGGCCAATATTTTCGCCGCTCACATTATTCACCGATAAAATTGACGAACAAATGTTCAGTGGTACACATCATTGACGCAGAAGTTAAGAAACAGGTGAGCTCGACTAAAAAAGGATCAAAGGCACGTTTAACAGGATCATTAGAAGGATTCCTTCCCGGAACAAAAGCGCTTTTGGCCTATGTGTTTTTGCCACTCCCTTTCCTTCCGAAACTAGATTTTGACCGCTTCTTTTTGAAGAGAGCGAAAACTATTTTGTATAAAGGGCGCTCTTCATTCTGGACAAAATTCCTCGTCCCGTTTGCACTTTTGAGCGGTGCCCTTTCTCGTGTTAGCATCATGCTTTCTTCTCGTTATATGAGGCCGACGAAAGCAGATTTTTAAACAGTATTGCATTCTCACTGATTTAGAACACATCTATTCATTTGGAGTAATACCCTCAAAATATGAATTTTGTCTTAACTCGACGGCAATCGTTGATGTCGCTAATCGTAATTACTATTACTCGAAAAAGTTCATCGCATATGAGTGACTTTAAAATAGTCAACAAAATAGTGGAAATGCTTTTCATGCAACTAATTAATTCTGCGTTTCTGCACCGAGGGACCCCAAGTTTTGTACACTTAGCATAGCTTTTGATAGCTGTGGCATTATTGTTGCTCGTATAGAATTCCGTTGTTCTTTTGGAATTATCGAAAGGCAGCTGTATCATGTAGCCTCGAGAGATTCCACAGGTGAGAATAAGAGCTTTAATGTTGATGCTTTGCTGCATTCCTCGATTTTTTTCTTGCAGACGTATCCGCGGGCGATGTATCGTTCGGAAATATTTGCGATTATCTGCGAGCGATCGGCACATTCGATTTGCTCGCGTCGACATCACACACTCAAAATTCTCACGCACGCACAGTATTCTTTTTCTAACATCATGAAAGAGCACAGAAGACGCTTTAGCAATTTTTTTCACTAGCCACTTAAAACGGAATTGTTAAGCTTGCATTTCCACTATGAAAGCCATCCGAAAGATTTTGTGCTCGACATCCAAAATTAGGGATTGGATTACCAATACCACTCGGAACGCTTCCTGAAAATTTTTGTCATTTGATCTTTCATACGGCCTTTTTATTTTCATCCTAACGAGGGGCAAAAGCCACTGCTGGCCGAATTCACTGACAGTGTAGGCTGACGCATTTTGACAGCGGATCATATGGAATAGCCCACAATACAGATTTTTTAGTCGCACAGTCGTATACATGCTGCAGAAAACCCGTCTAGTGCGGTGTATTGGATGTTTCTTCTTGAAGAATGATTTCCTCCAGAAGAGTCCCTCTGTAGGCGCCAGAAACAGTCAGAATTCATTCGCTTCAGACCGCCTGCCGTTTGTAATCTTTCTTGGAGGTGCGGTGATGATGGATTTTTCCATCGTCAACGACGCTGTGTTTAAAAATTACTATACCTCTAACGTCATTTTATCAATCTCAACTCACATCATTTTATGCACAGTAATGCTTCAACTCTCTTGTGGCTCGCTTCCATTTGCAGTCGATTCACGACGTCGCAACTTATTTCTGATTCAAGCGATTGGATGTCTATAACAAACGTGAAAACTTAAGCCAAAATTGTGAGTTTTGATGATGGGGAGATTTTCGCAGTCATTTGCGGCATGAAGGTACTCTTGAAATGGGAAAATCGGTTCATTACTCAAGCGGTTCAAAGCGTTTCTATATTGTCGAAGCTTTCAAGTTACAACAAGAGGTAGTCACTCCTTCACCTCTCGAAGCCGTATGGACATCCTGCAAGAGAACTCCTGTTTTCTTCTCATATACATTACAGTCTTTTCGAAAGCATTTTATGGGGTTTGCTGACGGAAACATATAACTAGAGTAATTGCTGACTAGCTAAATATTTAACGTCGAATCCATAATCCTGCTTATAACTTCCACCTTCTGCAAACGAACATTGATGCATTCGCCAGATGGTCAAAATAGTTACAACTAAATGTTTCGCAAGAGAAATACCCCGCGATCCGCACTAATTTCAGGCGTGAATTCTGCTCAAAAAATGAGTGAGATTCTTTCTGCAGGAGTGTCCACGACCTCGGTGTTATGATCGAGGCCGAACTTCACTTCAAGTGACAATCTCCCACTGCTGCTGAATGATCGCGGAAAGCTACAAACTGTATTCTCCGCGCTTGGCAGCACTACTATAGTGAGCATTATGGAAATGCTCATGTTACTTAGACTGCCGCATTTTGGAATATATTCCTTTATTTTTGTTATTGTCTGTGCTTGTTGTCTATTTGCTTTTCGATGTCGGATTGTTGGAGAACTTCTGGAAGCCTGTTCGTCTTCTTCCGGATTGTTATCTTGTGTAAGACCTTTTAATATAGCTGTTTATCTACTTCTCCACAGAATTATAAATTTTACATATCCGTAGAGTTTTCTTCTTGCACATGCAAGGTTTACCATGTCCATACTAGCTCAATTAAAATACCTGACCTAAAGCGTTTAGTGTGGAATCAATGCAATATTAGGGACAAATTCGCTTGATTCTTTATTTTCAAATTCCACGAAGCTTTTCCGACTTTCTATGCTTGGAAATATTTCATATTTCGCTTGCAAATAATCGAGCCGAGTATCAGTTCCAGATCGTCTAAAAGTTTTGCGTCACCAACGTTGTGCTGCAAAGTCTCCACTTTCATGCTATATAGATCTGTAATCTGCCTCTTCCCCATATTATCTGTGCAGCCGTTTGTTCACCTTTCAAAACTGCAGCTGAGTCGTTTCGATCTTCACACTATTACTTAGTGTTGCGTACTGTTCGAGGTACTCGATGTCTTCACAACATCAGTCCGCTTGAAGACATTTTGTTTTGTAGTTTTGCTGTTGTCTCTAATTGTTGTCTTTCGTTTCGGTCGTGTCCTATCACCTTCTACATGTTTTTCCGCTTCGGAAATTCAAAATAAAAAATAAAACACAATTTGCTGGCGGTATGCAAAGAAGTGCAACAGACCTTACCTCAGTTTAACACTCTGTTAACTAGTGCACTGTGTCGTAAAGCGGCCTGTTAGCTGGTAGCCTGTACGCCTTTTCGGCATTTTGTCCCCTACCTCAAACGCCGTAATCTCTCATGAGAAACGGTACTCTTACTCTCTGCTCATGAATTGCTCACTTGAATATGCTAAATATTAAATCCATTCCTCTTGTCGTTTATTAAAGGTAGAGAATAAACTTTTTGAAACGCGTTTTTCAGACTCTCAAGCCTGAAATTGTGCTGAAAATTTTTGAGATCATGAGTTTTCTTGTAATATAAAAAATGTGGCAAAATTTCGCTATGGAAATCATTTATGAAAGGCTTTAGTTCAACCCATGTTTGGCGATCATGACACTTGCTTTTGCACGGTAATTCAAGATGAAAGGTAACAGGAGACAGTTTGAGCCAAGATGTGTGAACCGCCGAAACATAGCCATACGAACAGGCGATTTCTTCAACATCTTTATCCGAGAAAAATCTGAAGCTGCAGCAGAACTCATAAACTGAGAAATATCGAAGACAAAAGCCACTCATAAGATCATACACAGGCACTTTGCAAGCTGCAGTCGAATTTCGAGCTCATATATAAAGCAGTCCACAGTAATGACATCTAGTCAACAATGCAAACAGTTTGACGCTTTGATGGTGCTCGATTACCAAAAATTGGTGCGTAATACAGGATATTGTTCGCTCATGTTGACTTCTAAAATACCGATCGTGGGCCATTTTTGTTCAGAGAAAAAAAAAACAAAAAAAAAACAAAAACAAAAAAAAAACGAAGTGCGCCTTACGTGCGATGCAATTGAAAAAGCATAGCGTACTCTCTTGTACTTTTCCAAAAATATCACTGCATTATGCTACTGTATTCAGATTCTCGCATCGCACCAGCTACACTATCGCATAATATACTTTATTAAATTTTTGACGCTGAGAAAGCATTGATATTTCTGAAATACGCAGAAATTTTTCTATTCACTTTCAAATAGCAATAAAAGTGGATTTGTCCTTTAAAAGAGCTATTAATCTCAATACATCGTTTGGCTGCATCAGCAGTGAAACTACACAAATTTTTTATTGCTGATGCCCATACAAAACAATATTCGAATAACACCGCGTTTGACTTTACGATCGTCCCTGTAATGAAGAAATTCCTTCGTTGTTTCAAAAGTTTGCTTTCACTTGAGACTTTTCATCTCATCGCACGCACAATTGAAGCAGCAGAAGTTGCAATCAGAGTTTACAATCTGGGGTGGAGCAAAAATTTAGCAATATGATAATCTCAGTCGGTATTCTCGGCCTTAAAAGCGACTTCGCCCAGTAGCTCTACTATCATCACCTAATCACACTTTTATATCGATGACGTCCTTGCTGCGCTCTTCTCGTTTTTGCTAAAGTACGATCACTGTAGCTTTCAAGCTTCTACTTCTGCCTCAATAGACACTGAAAAGAAATGTTCCATTCCATGTGTGCTTTGATTCTTAGCTCCTCAGTATTCACCACGATCACTCTCAGTTGAGCATCCGTCATACCATTATTGTTTATTGCGAACGTTACCTTAAAGCGGAAGGCCAATTTTTCTATTCAGTCAATTTTTTCCCGATTTATTCCGCATTCTGCAACGATGCGGAATATAGTATTTGAGTTTCGAATTTCTCGATGAGTACCACATATGCGATGCAGATTTTGTTCATTTTTTTCCGTTTTCGATATCTGCCGAATTCTTCCGCTTATGAAAGAGCGTGATCACTCGGGACTAGTGTTGCCATTGCATCAAAAAGCATTGCACATTTTTTAAAGCACTTGTACTCATAGCAGAGATAGTGTAGTGTTGCGTTATATTAAAATCCGCAATTAGAATATAAGTACAATACAGGTTGTTGCCTTTTGGAGGGCAAAAAGCTTACTCAGGAATTTGGAACGACCATTGGAAGAAACGAACCAATGCTCTCTTTTGGTTGGATAATTGGAAGAAATAGAGGAAAAGACTATAACAGACATGAATGCAGCGATTCCTATTGTCCTGCACCTATCCATTGCGTTGGAAATGGATCAAGCGAGGATGCATTTCTGAATTTGAAGGAGTGATACGGCCATCGTTATACTCACGGGGGACTGCCAATCTTGAGAGCCAAGTGTGAGCATCGATGACCCGTCGACGTATAATAATAACTGATTTAGCCGCAAACATGATAAACACTATTGCAAATGAGCACCTAGTGGTGCGTGTTGAAGCAGGAAACAAAGATTGTANTTAGCCGCAAACATGACAAACACTATTGCAAATGAGCACCTAGTGGTGCGTGTTGAAGCAGGAAACAAAGATTGTAAAGGGATAACTGCAATAAGCAGCTCGGGTATCGAAGATGATCTTTCATATTCCTGCTCTGACGACGTATTGGATTCGATGAGAACGAAACTGATGATTTCGAGAAGATAAATTGAAAAATTGAGTTCGTTATGCGATTTCCGAATGGATTGAGCTGCACAGCTCATACACCGTAATTGGCGTTGGCGGATGGCCTGAAGGCAGCCGGATGTCGTATTGAGGTCAGTGTGCTAATGAGGGTTGTACGGAGGTTCGGGGTAACACAGCCAACGGCTGAAAAGTGTACATTATGCTTTTTATTATAACTAAATGAAACTTGCCCAGAATGACAATCACATCTTTTTCTTAGAGCAGTTAATGACATTCAAAAATGCCAAAGAAGTAAAACTCGTTTCAGTTTTGATCGGATGGCTTTGTTTTGTTGCTTTACTTCTTTGTTCATCCGTTTTTCTAACTTCTGACATCAGGAATCCGTCAGTGTGCAGTAAACAAAATGAATGACGGTTTGAATATCAAAAAAGTGCATTTATGGTATTATAATCGGCATGTTGATCGAGTGCCAAACGTTTGAATGAAATCAGATGAAATTCTCAGAAATTTTATTCACTGAGAACTTCTCATGATTGAATTCGTGGTTATGAGGCTTCATTTTCATCTGAAATGCGGAAATTTCATAGTTTCTTCAGCAGACATCGAACTATTCAGCGAACTTTGAGTCATCAGAGTGTTAAATTCATTGCTGCTTAAATCAAAGATCTTAGAAAAACGAAAACAAGCAAAGAATGTCGATAAAAATGCATCAATAAATCTAAAGTACACATTTTGTCGCTGAATTGGAGAAGGCAGATCCCCGAATTATCTCTTTGAAGAATCAAAGACTCAAAATAGATATTTGAACGTCCGGCGGATACGATAAGAGATTTTTTCGCTGCTACTTTAATACTATAGAAAACTACACTGTCCGAATACAGTAGCATTGATATCTTGGTAATATTACGGTACAAGGCTTCACTTGTGGCCCAAACGTTTCACTGAGCTCACGACCGTTCGGCCAATCAACAAACAGAATAGCGCTGTTGTGATTCGCTCGTTCATCTCTAATGTGCATCTTTCTATACCTTACTTCACAGTTTCGAGCCTACGTTTGTCCTTTTTGTTCTCCTCTAGCTGTCTTCCCGTCGCCTTCTAATTATTTTATGATCTCTCTGTTCATCAATTTTTCTGGCGCAGCGCTCAAAAACCCTGCTACCATCCCTAAGCAAACCGACATACTACCATTCGTCAGGCTGGCGGTTGGTTACGCAATGGGTTTGGCAATGTGTTCGCGAGACTGCTGGTGTTTGAGCGGAAAAGAGAGTATGACAGCTGGTAGGTGCACTGCATGACCTCTAGGAAGGCGCAGGCAGCGACTATTTTTGAGTTGTTTTTCGCAAACAAAGGGTTAAATCTAATGAAACATTGAAATGAAAGCTATTATCCATTTCCTTCTTTCATTGATAACAGTCTGCCTTGATGAGCTTTTCACACGGGAATTTCACTCGCAGGGCTGCAATTTTAGGATTTTTGTTTTTCAGTGGAAACTTTCATCTGAACCCTTTAATACAGCTGAAAGCGTCATATTTCCTGGGAAGTTAGGATGTCGATTACCAAGTCTTATTCGCCATTAATCATCATGCTGGTTATTTCCAGGATTTGCACAAAAATCCACTTATCCATGCTCGGGAAAAGAATTCATAGCTCAAGAAACCTCATAAAGTCAGGATGCCACCGTTTTTTGTCCGAAGGCAACTCTTGACAATCAACTTCTGGCACAACCTCAGACTACACATTCCTCACTTCTTTCATCTTTCAACAAACAATGAAAAGTCTATACCCTTCTCTTGCACAGTTGGATACTACTGGAAATAAGAATACTATGTGATTACTTTTGAGCGGAAAATAACAATGCAAATAACTGTCCACAAACGCTTTTGCGAATTCACACAGACTTATTCAGTTAGTGAAAGCGCACTTTCCAGACCACTCCGCAAATCTTTCTGTGGGAAAAGAGGCATGCTTAACTAAAAATCCTGAGTTCACTGCCTGACTTGAAAGCTGATCGGCAGCAGTCACAATTTTGACTTTTCTCATATCGCCAGAATAGTTTGTGCGCCCATTGCCATTTGAGCTGCCCAACCATAGATCTTCCGCACAGATTCTTACAGATCCCAAATGGTCTTCTTCAGCTTTTGCAAGAAATCGGTCTAATTGAGCCTTACCGAAATTGTAGACTTCTGAAGTTACCAGATGCCCACAGATTTCTTCATTGTAGGCTGATGATTTATTCAGCAACTCGCACAAGAGCACTCATGTGCGCATGCGGTTACACACCCACACACATACGCACAGACGTGGACGCAGACGCACACAGACACAGATGTGCACAGTCACGCGCGGTGAGCTATGGAGATGCAACTCTGAATTAGAAATATATTTGTCTGCACCATAGAATGCGCTATAAAATTCAAATTTTTAAACGCACATAAATGGAGACGATGAAAAAAAGGGCCATAAGACGTTGGTTGTTTTCGGGATCAGTCTGCATTCTTGTTCCTCTCGAGAGTCACTTGCGACAATTTGCAATGTGAAGAATGTCGCGACAATTTGCAATGCAGAATCGTTGCCTTTGAATTTGCTCTCTTCCTTTTTTTTCCTTGTTATGCTCGACGTCGCATCGAAAATATGTTCATTCATTCTCGAATTGCTTGCTTGTATTATTTCTTATTTCAGCAAATATGGTAATTACCCTCGTACAAGTCATAGTTTTTTAGAATTCGATTGCAATAAACGCTTCAACGGAATGTTGCTCGAGTATCTGCCACTCTCTGTCATAGTACATATATTTGCATATCTAAGCGTACAGGACTTATATTCATGTCATTTCGTATGCGCACGATGGAACGATATCCTAACACGTTACGCATCATGTCTGAAGAAAATGGAAATAGGGCGACTCGAATTTATTCATGAGCCGAGAAGACTTCCAAGACTGTGAGCTAAATTATTACGACTCACCAGCAAGTTGCTGGATGTTTTCTATTTCAATACTTTTTTGTTTCACCACCATTTTATTAGGAAAAACAATGAAATATTAAATGCAGAATCGTTGAAATCATTAGTCGATGCTTATCAAAAGATCGATGGAAGCGCGAGCACAATCACTTGTACATTTGTTTATCTCAAGCTCCCTTATTCATAACATATGCTAGGATACCAAATACTCTTCAATAGTAGTAATGACGTCAGTGTGGTTTCTAAGTGAAGATGCAATAAGCCAGGGGGAATTTGCAACTCGACGGATTCCGAAAGACTGCATGGACCTGGTTTCAACGCCTTCTGATCGCATGTGGACCTCAACGACCAGTCAATCAAGTTATTGCCATAAAAGTAGGTCACATTCAACCAGACGATCATATAGTGGATAACCAAATTTCTCAAAACATTGTACCTACGCTGTTTATTCATGATAATATTCAGTAATGACATTTTTCCTTCGAAGTTTTAGTTGTTTTCTTTATCTGTGCTGTTCGTCTGTGTCGAGTGTGTGCGTGCATATGTGCCTGTGTGTGGGTGTGGGCGTGCGCGTGCGTGCATATGTGCCTGTGTGTGGGTGTGGGCGTGCGCGTGCGTGCGCATGTGCGTGCAGGTATGTATACGTTGGTACGTGCGCCCGCTTCCGTCTCTCTCTTTGTCCGTATCTATCCGCCTCTTCACCTGTAAGTAGAGCGTAATCAGTGTCGTTTTGAAGAATGAAATATACGGCCTATTCCCCCCCC